>CAJNOJ010001041.1:0-11008 GCA_905250025.1 Adineta ricciae
CAAATCAAACTGAACAGAGGCGAGAACAATGGAATAGTAAAGAAATTCGTGTTCATTATATTTATTCCAGTGGTCCAATGTCAGAATTCAAACAAAGATTGAAACAGTTATGGAAAAATCATTATGTGTATCCTGGTTCGCCATTAAACAATGTAGCATTAAAAATTGGCACAAGATCTAATAAATCTCTGCAGCATTTATTAGTGAAGAACAAACCACTAAAATCTATGCTAATCGATATTAATACCACAAATACATAATTCAAGAAATAAGGTTCGACTAATATTTTCACTAGTTCTTTATGTTGAAAATTGTTCAATTTTACGATATAGCTATGCAATATAATTCTTCCATTGCAAAATTTCAATTGCTTCAACTTCCCAGCATACAGTATCATACATATTCTTTAATTTTTATGCATGTCTTTTATCTACATATTTAATATCAATAATAATATCCCAGAAGTTCTTCGGATAAAAATTCTAGTATGAAAACCCCACATTTTTACTGTCTTCTTCTTCATATTTCAGATATACTGCATTATCTCATTTGACCACTACTTTGGTCACGACATCAATATACAGACAACATTCAGAAATTTTCAATAGCAATTTTACAAACCATCATCTGAACTAAACTCAACAATTGTCAATTTTCTTCCAGCTCAATCTCAAGGTATGTCTATGTTTTATCTTTTCCAAACAGAAATTCGTACCCATCAATGAGATCCTTACATTGTTAAACAACGTAGCTATCCTCGTCATAATAACTTTCTTCATAACATCATATTACTGACCAAAAACTTTCGTCTAAGTCTATACTCACAGCTTAACGTGTTTCGCTTGAAAATTCACTTCATGAATACGAATTTAGAACATTTCCAATTCACCCAAAAAATATCGATCTCGACTGATGTCTATGTCTGTATCCTTCAATACTAATATATGCATGCAACCCTATCCCTCACGAGAAATCTTAAATCTGTACGTACTATTAAAACCGTCATTTAAACTGCTATTCACTTCTGAAGGATAGCTTCTATATAGATTTTCGTCATCGAGAGTAGTAGAATCAAAAACCATCCACAAAAAATGAACTTCTACTGGCACTGAAACATCGAACTTATTGTACATGCAAAATCTCGGAAATAATCTTCCATTACAAGAACCACCCTACTCAGTGAAATAATGTTCGTCTTATATTATCAGCCAATGTTGATCAGAACAGAAGCACAACAGCCTATTTCCATCTTGAAAACATAACTGAAACATGTATTGGTATTCTATTTGTTCAAATTTCTTATTTGAATGTTTAGAATATCTACTACAGTTGATAGATTAATATTTGAAATTAATATTGGTAGTCTTTTTGAGACTATACAATTTAGTTTTGAATTTATTTTATCACTTATGTAGATTAAACCAACTGATGAGATGGTGAAAGTCCATCGAAACATGTATTGGTATTCTATTTGTTCAAATGATTTTTGAGGATTAGATTTGATTTTTATTGAATTTAATCATTAGAAATTGTTTTTATGAATAGATGCCATTTGATAAGTCTCTGATAAAGACGAAACTAGTCATGGCAGCTTGCACTCACACCCACACCCGTATTGCCTACCTTTCTCTCTTCGCTTCTCTTA
This sequence comes from Adineta ricciae, assembly GCA_905250025.1. Classification (NCBI taxonomy): domain Eukaryota; kingdom Metazoa; phylum Rotifera; class Eurotatoria; order Adinetida; family Adinetidae; genus Adineta; species Adineta ricciae. The sequence continues at coordinate 1,646 of CAJNOJ010001041.1, forward strand.
CAAGCAATCAGAAGAGCATCCTTTCTCTCTACAGGTAAAGAAAAAAACAAGACCGAATCATCGTTTCGCATAATAAAACCGATTCAGATTGTATGTATCCTCTCATTTCATTTCGTACCTGAACAAGGTAAGAATAAACAACTACCGTATTGCCTACCTTTCTCTCTTCACTTCTCTTACTAGCAATCAGAAGAGCATCCTTTCTCTCTACAGGTAAAGAAAAAAACAAGACCGAATCATCGTTTCTCATAATAAAACCGATTCAGATTGTATGTATCCTCTCATTTCATTTCGTAGCTGAACAGGATGAAAATAAACATCCGTCCTATTGAATTGCTATCCCTCTTCACTTCTCTTATCTCTATTGAGAGGAGCCTTCTTTCTCTCTGCAGATAAAGAGAAAAACATCAACCGGCCATGGTTTTTTCTTCTTATTTAATCGATTAGGATTATCGGTATCCGTGCATTTCAATATCTGACTAAGATAGGAATAAACATTCACTGTATTGTGCGGCGCTTAGTACTGATTGATCTCACCGTGTATTAGGACACAATTTCTGCTCTCTAAAGGTTGAAGAGAGAAAGAGGAACTAATTATTAGTTTGATGTAATGTAATGGTAGGTGGATTTAGATAGAGTGGTTTTGTTAGTCTTTAGGGTAGAAAGGGAATGTAGGGTGAGTTGAAAAACGTGTATCATGAAGCTGAGTCCAGCTACTGCGTCAATAACTGGTTGTTGTCGATTTGAGAAGGTAATTGGAAAGAAGTGATTGTTTGTTTGTATGTCTGGTTAGATAGTTATATCTTTACCGTTTTTTCGTCTATGATGGTTAAGATTATTGGATGTCGAGCAGGATAAGTGTTGTTTTTCAGCGTTTTTGTTAGTATGAAAGATAGACATTGGACTTGTTCGGTGGAAGGATAAAGAATAGCTTTCGCTTTTAGCACAGCGTGATAGGAGTTATGGAGTTCTCTTGGATAGTCAAGAACGTACAATAACTGGCTATGGTTCAGTTGCTGAATACGTAAGTGCAACTTCTTTATGATTAAGAATGTGTTGTTTGTATCTTCATCCTATAGATAAACGAGAAGCTTGACTGTACATCAAGCATCGTTAGCGTTTTATCGACTACGTTTGGCAATAGCATCGGTCAAAACACGAATAATCGGAAAAAACGCCAAATAAGATCAGTTACTTTAGCCGTTTTTTTGTTAATTGAATATTTTTCCCTATTGTGGATTCTTTTAGTGGACGAATGACTTGTAGTTAGGGATGCACCGAATCCGAATCGGAACCGAGGATTCGATCTCGGCTCCATGAGGATTCGGTTAGATTCGATTCCTGCGGGTTTGAATTCGTGTGGGTTCGGATTTGCAAATCCAATGTTCGATAGGGTTTGTTATCGGCGAATCCCAGATTCGGTTGGATTCGAATTCGTTCGCCGAAAACTGAGTTTAGAACCGAGATTCGAGAGAGATTCGAATGTTTATTGTGCCCATCACGTGAATAGCTTATGGAAAATGAATGTGAACGCGCTGGTGTAATAATGCAGAGAAAAACAGACGAGAAAATCGTCTTTAAAAAGAAATCACACAGTTGAACAAATAAAACTACTATGTTGTTAAAATCTTGTCCCTAAGAAACACTGGTGCAGAAAGATTGTCCGGTGTTAACCGACAGCGTTCTTTCCGACCAATAAAGCTCGACACANCCATCCGATACGACCCTTTTCGAATCCGTTTCGAACGGAATCCGAATCCACTCGAATTCGAATATTCGGATTTGGTGCATCCCTACTTGTAGTGCAGCTGGTAATGAAACAAAACAGGATGAGGATAGTGGTGATCTGTTGGGCCTGGTACTTTATAATAACAAATGTCCAAGAGCGAAATGTGTTACGAAACATTGCATTGAGTAATGTGCACCTCAAATGCAGTCCCATATCCAATCAGTACTTGGTTCGGCTGCTTTCTCATTGAATATCGAAACGACTACCGGAATAGTTTCAGTTTTGGCTCAATTCTGTTCAGTTGGTCAAGTTGTTTCAGGGAAGAAAAATAAGTAGAAACGAATATACTTCAATAGTGAAAATACTAACATAGAGTACGAAATTCTAGATTGAATGGAAAAGGCACAAGACAAATTTATTCTTGTTTGCTTGTTTATTTATTTATTACATTATTTTGTGTTGCTATTTCTCTCATCTCTCTCTCTTCAATCTTCTCTTTTGAAATTCGCGTTGAATCATGTTGATGGCGAGATCAATTATATGAATGATTCATATTTCAAAAAACGACATGATTATAATCCGTATCTATTTTTGGCGAAATTATACGAGGTAATTATGGGTACTTTTTTCTATGCTGACCTGTAAAACTTATTTATTTAATCATTCTTAGATATGCAAAAGGAAAAGGAAAAGGAAAAGGCATTCACGTAAAAAAGGCAAAGAAAACGCATCCAGTCATCGACAAAATAGAAAAATAAAAATTACCGACATCTCTCATTGTATATAAGCAGTAAACATTATCTGTATGTTCATATTCAAAACGATGATAATACCAACACGGTAACAAACAGTTTGTACAGTATATTTTTAATTTAAAAATGATATCTATATGAATGTATGAGTAGAAGCTTTTAGATTATTGATGTCGGATGGTGCAGCAGTGATACAAAATGTCAATGATCAGAACATACATCGATAGTATTCATGTCGACAATAACCGTAGCACAGAACAAGCGCCATCTAACTATGAATATTTGATTATGAATCACTATACTTTTTTTATACTTTTATTAGTTTAGAATATCATCAATGTAGATCTGGACGAGAAATTTGTGTGCTTTTTTTTTAGTCATCAGGAATACCATTAATGAAGTGATTGTTTTTACCATTGATTGTATTATATACGTCAGGAAAATGATACTATAATGGGAAACAAAAACACATGGTTTACTGATAATGTGGACAAATTTGGTATAATTTCAATAAATAACAACAATTCATTTACTAAACAAGTGTGCATCTTCTTTTATGATGAGTATTTGATATAAATAATCTATTTTAGATTCATCGATATTTTGTATTTCCATCGACAGGTTTTTTCAAAAAACAGTGCAAAATAATTTTGAATGTTTTTGATATTATTGTTGTTTAAGTGAAGATCTATGCGGATTTAAATCTGAATTGAACATGTTATGGTAATCTACAACTTGATGTGAAGATGTATTTTAATTATGGAAATGAAATATATGTGATCAGTACTGCTGGAAATTGTTTGTTTGCTGATGAAGATGGTTTTAGGAAATTGATCGTAAAATATGCGCTGTTATGAATGTGCGGATGACGCTGGAGACAATACCCATCCTTGTTCTCACACACCCTCTTAAATTATATGACTATTTAACTATTTTTCAGTAACACTAACGGAATTTTAACGTTATTTCTTTGTTTCAGAGTAATTTGCGTATTCACATATTACTTGACACCGAAAAACTATTCAATTTAACAACAATAAGAAAAAAGACCTAATACTTCGGTAAGCTTCTATTTGTATACAAACTATTTTCTTCGCTTGAATCACATCCTTGTCAAATAACTTGCTGCGATTTTTTTTCCTTTTTCCCTGATCAGTAATAGCATATTGGTTAGGGTTTTCATATTTGATACATATTTGAGAATAAGAAGGAGTAAAATATGGTTTGAAAGCTGTCGTTTTACTTTCGAAAGAGATAGTAGAATAGAAACCAGGGGTCCAGTGACACCGGTCTTGATTTTATTAGACTCATAAATCGAGATCTTATAAAACAAACATCATGTATTTCGATGGACAGATCCAGTGTGTATGAACATTCATATATTGTCATAGGATCATTGACTCACTGGAAACAAAGATGGCTTTAGTCGAAACTAAAGAATGTTCGGACGCTTAAAAAAGATTTCGTGCAAAAACAGTTTCGTACTGTACTTTTTTGGTTTTCGGTAAAAATTATGTTGTTATCGGCTTTGTTAGTTTTATGTAATTTCTCTTCATACTAGTTAAAAAGACTTATATGCATAGAAAAGTACTGTATAGATTTGATTAATCGTAAGCCTATAAATCTGATCAATATGTGTAAATCAATAGATAGTATTAAGTAAACCCCCTCTCAGATTAAAAGACCCGAGGTCTTCTAACGTGTCTTCGCGTGTAATATAGGCAGAGCGGTCTTCTAATTAGGGGAGTCTTTTAAAGCGACATTTACTACAAAAAATATTAATTACTTAAAAATTTCATTAATTTATTAAATATCATCAAACAGTCACAAAATTGTAAAAATATGTAAATATAAAACAAACTACTTCTACTTCCATGTATTAGTAAGCTTTAAGTGAGTTGTTTTTACTGAAACACTGTGTTACTGTAAGTTTTTTCCAGTAATTTTTTCGATTTAATCATCGTTTTATGCATCGAAAGTATCTTATAAAGAGGGGTATTCTAATACAACTTTTGAACTTTTTGTCGGAGAGGGTCTTCTAATCGGGGGAATTTTCTAATCTGGAGGGATCTTTTAATATGTCGGGGGGGGGGGGGGGGGGAGGGGGGTAGTCCTTACTCTTTTTTATTATGGAAATGGGAAGTTTGGCTGGTCATAACAGCAATGATCCTGAGGGACCACCAAAAGGAAGAAGATGGTATACATATAGAATCATCGATCCTTACGATTGACTTTTCTCTTTCATATCTGTCCTTTTTAGGTATCCGACAACATGGAAAGCTATATTAGCTATATTTCTCATCGCGTGTTGCTTATTGATAATCGGCGGAGTCATCGTTCTATCGATAATTCCTTTGTATCTTTCTCAGAAGGGTACTGATCAGTCAACTACTACTACTAATCGTATGTAAATTATATGTTAATAATACTTCTTATTTCCATTATTTGTACTCAAGTTGAAAGAACGATTAAAATGGCATTCGCAACTAACTACGCTAGTAGTGCAACTTTGCCAATAACAAATCTCCACTCACTGTCTCAGCAGGTTTGTATATATTTCTTTTTGCAGAGCTACAATACAAGTATCTATTTGGTATAGATCAATGAACGCATGGGATACCAATCTAATATTATTGCTGTTCAATCAGCCGCTTTAAATGCTGCTGGGAAAAGGAGGAAACGAGATACAAGGTCAGTTATTCCGATTTATATTATATTGTTTGAAATGTTTCATAGATCTTTTTATGTTTAGTTCTGGCATATCTTGCAATATGACTAATAATGGATCGATTACCGGCACATCGGATAGTAGTGCTATGTCGATATTAATTATCGTCAATAGATGTCCCAAAGGACAATGTGGAACTGATCACTGTATTACGAATTGTTTGAATCAAATCAAATCAAAATTTACATCAGTATTTGGTTCAAACACCGTTCTTCTTACTATCCAAACTGCTGATGGACAAGTCTTATCGATTTCATGCACACTATGCTTATTCGATGACGTTATCGGTAGGAAATTACAACATTCAGTTCTTTTAGTTGTACCATGAATCTTTGTTAATTGGTAGAAGTTTTCCTTCTAATATATGTATAAATAAAAACGTATAACTGACTATGGCAAAAAGCAAAGAACAAAGAGATCCCTTTCTTAGTATCTATTCTAATCAGATTTGCTTTTCATTTTTATAGAAATATCAAAAAGATTCATTCGATGTATTTTTACTCTTCCATCACCTCTCTTTCAATAAGATATTCTTCAAAGGATCGTCCTGGATTCTAGTCATTATTCAGAGATATATCACATCATTCCTCCTATTATAATGCTTATGTTCTCAGAAGAATCGCCTTGAAACCGATCTCAGTTCATCTCTGAACTATTTTCTTTATTTCAGCACCTACTTGCACTGATGGAATCAAAAACGGCAAAGAAACAGACCAAGACTGCGGTGGTAAAACATGTATATTGCAGGGCAAGATTTGTGGTTCAGGACAGAACTGTATTAATGGAACAGACTGTACAAGTGGTGTTTGCACTCGTGGTGTATGTCAAGGTAACACATTGACCATAAGACACACAACCTTCTTTATTATTTATACTTTTTCCAGCACCCAAATGCAATGATGGAGTGCAAAATGGTGGTGAGACGGGTAGAGATTGTGGTGGACCATGTGCACCGACAAAAGCTTGTGATGATGGATCGGCATGTGTTGCAGCAACAGATTGCAAGACTGGTTGGTGTAATAAAAACAAAATATGCAAAGGTAAATCACTTTAATGCAGAATTTGAAGGTAGAATTATCTTTGTCTTTAGCACCCACTTGTGTTGATGGTGAACAGAATCAAGGAGAGACGGGTGTTGATTGCGGCGGATCATGTGCACCGACAAAAGCTTGTGATGATGGATCGGCATGTGTTGCAGCAACGGATTGCAAGACTGGTTGGTGTAATAAAAACAAAATATGCAAAGGTAAATCTCTTTAATGCAGAATTTGAAGGTAGAATTATCTTTGTCTTTAGCACCCACCTGTTCTGATAGTGAGCAGAATCAAGGAGAGACGGGTGTTGATTGCGGCGGATCATGTGCACCGTCAAAAGCTTGTGATGATGGATCGGCATGTGTTGCAGCAACGGATTGCAAGACTGGCTGGTGTAATAAAAATCAAATATGCAAAGGTAAATCACTTTAATGCAGAATTTGAAGGTAGAATTATCTTTATTTTTAGCACCCACTTGTGTTGATGGTGAGCAGAATCAAGGAGAGACGGGTGTTGATTGCGGTGGACCATGTGTAAATAAACAAACATGTGTCAATGGATTAACATGCGCCAAAGGATTGGATTGTGTCAGCCGTTTTTGTGTCAAAAATATCTGTCAGGGTGAGTATATATTAATATGATACGTGCAATTGGTGGTTGTTGTTGTATCTTATTAGTAAACTCCGAATGAGGAGGCGTGTCATTTTACTAAAATGCTGTTTTAGTAAGGGAAAGAGTTTTGTTATAAATTATACTACAAAGAAAGATTTTGTGTGGAACATTTTGTTGATCGACAGGAAAGAGGGTTGCACACATAATGGGCCGTGAATGTGAGTGTGAGTCTGTGCAGGCGCAAAGTTGGACCATCCACGCGGATCCTCGTGTCAACAGTTGTTTTAAAGACGGATATACCCATGGAGCTGAAAAAGCGCTTTTCCATGTTATTGATATTGCTCTACAAGATGTCCATATGAATTTTGTCTAATTGTATATATCGATTTTCCGTACAATAGTAAACCGTTACGTGGACAGGTCGATGTGAAAAATTAGAAACAATCTTTAAATTTATAAAAAGATTTAGCAGAGATGTTACGAAACCAGGCTCAGCTCTCCAAGGTTCATAAAATAGTCATAAATTTTATACCACGGAATCATTGTTAGTTTCATAAATTGTGTAAATGTTCCGTACGTAGAATAGTAAACCTAAAAGGTTCGATATAAGTCCTTTTTTTACACAGTATAGGGGACAGATATAACATATAAGAAAGATAACAAATAAGATATAATCGAATCGGAAAGCATGTGTTCGCAGTATATCTATCCCTATAAGACCTCGTTCGTTATGTATTTACCAAGATAGTTATAACTTTGTTGATAATACATTGATCGGCGATTATTATGCTATTATTAGTACATAGCAAAGCTTTTTAAAAAATCACTAGATGTATTTGATTTCCTTTTTCACTTTTCGTAGAAACAACTTGGTGACTTCCTACATTTTTATTATTGTTTCTCGTTCTAGTGTGCACTTTATCATTTGAAATGAGTAATCCAATCACAGTTGATACTGACCCTAGATCACTGGCTGTTGGAGATTTGAATAATGATCAGCATCTGGATATCGCTGTAGGCCATAAGGGAAGTCTTACAGTAAAGATTTTTCTTGGAAATGGTGCTGGAAGCTTCACATTGAAATCAACAATTTCATTTTCTAGTAATGTATTCTCAATCGCTGCTGGACAATTAAATCAAGACAACAATATGGATATCGTAGTCGCCACAGGTTTCAGCCCTAAAAAAGTGTATATTTGTCATGGAAATGGAGATGGAACTTTTGTGATAGACCCAACGAATTTCACACCATCTTCTGTGGTCTATTATATCAAAATTGTTGACATTAACAATGATCAACGACAGGATATCGTTTATGGTTCCATCTTTGATAGCAACATGTACGTACTTTTTGGTCAGAGCGGTGGAAGTCTTCAGATGCAACCAACCATCTCACTGAGCTCTTCCATCAGAATCACTGTGATTACTGTCGATTTCGATGGAGACGGTAATATAGATATTGTTGCACTTGCAAACGGCCTAAATCAACTGCTGTTACTTCGAGGAAATGGTGCCGGAACATTTTCACAATCAGTTCTTGCGTCATATAGTGACATTCCTGTAACATTTGCCGTCGGGCATTTCAATGATGATAATTTGCTGGATATTGTTGTCGAAGGACAACAACAAAATTTTACAGATATACTTCTACAAAATACTAACGGAAATTTTACATCAACAATCAATCGAGCTGTAGGAAGAGGGCAATTATACGTACTTGGTGATTTCAATAACGATAAACAAGATGATATTGCTGTATTATATTATGACGGCGGTCGAAGAATAACTGTTAGACTTGGATATGGTGATGGAACTTTGGCACCGGATGTAGACACGATGGCTCCTCTAAGCACTTATTATAGTGGAATGACTACCGGCGATTTTAACGAGGATTCTCTACTTGACATTGTTGTTACTAATCCAGAGCATAGCAGCATCAGTATTCTTATAAACAAACTTTCATGTCTCAAATAATTAATCCTTCATTTTATTCATCAATTTAATACATAACTCGTATTTAATACTTCATGACTAACCTCTTTTTCTAAATAACTGTTAAGTTGTTCAATCTAACTATACTGTACGGTGAATTGGTTTTTTTAAAGACTTTGATCTTGCCTAGTATAATCTAGATGTCACTATTTTTTGGTAATAACGCTTTATCAAGGGAAAAAAAACGATACTTCAGAAATAAAATACTTCTCTACACTTCCATGTACTTCACTTTACTTCGTTCTACTTCTGTGAGAATTCACTAAATATGAAACCTAGTTCAAGATCCATTTATTCAAGAAAAAAAGGTAAACGTAATTATGAATGAAAAATTTACCAACAAAGGAAACTCTAGAGCAATTTCTTCATATATAAATAAATAAATAACGCTCGTCGAGACGGACTCGCATTACCCTCGACTGAAAAGATTCATATATAATAATCAATTTGCTATTGTTTTTTCATTTCATATAAGAGAAAATGTTTTCCAATATGAAGTTTATTTATTTGTTTTTC
>CAJNOJ010001042.1:0-11002 GCA_905250025.1 Adineta ricciae
TCATCACGCTTGGTCAGTTGCGTGGCGGACCTCTAGCGTGGAAATCCCTGCACAAATTCCTCTTACGACCATACAATGCTCATTTAGCATTGCATATATCAAATTTCACAAGCAGAACATATTTACATGACATAGCACAGTACATTTGGATGATGGAAGAACACAAAGATTGGGGTGTCGTTCTGCAGCTGGTATCTGAAACATGTGGCAATGCAGAAATCGTAGGAAAATGGAGAGATTATTGTAACATTCCGGGATTGCTCATGGGTGGTGTTGCAAACTGTGAGCATAGGTCGCATACATCAGTTTTATTTGCATTCAGATGGATGTTACAACAAAAGATTAATAAACTTCAGCTGCTCGACAAATATGATTGGTTTATTTTGACTCGAGCTGATGAACTACATTTATGTGAACATTTTGATTTCACCACTATGAAGGAGAGTGACATTTTATTGCCTACTGGTGAACACTATAATGGCTGGTCGGATCGTCATTTAATTACTCGTTCGTCCATGTTTATGAAGATGATCAACATCACGAAGGAGTTAGTTTGCAGACCTGATTACTGGCTGAACAAACTGGAAGAAGTTGATTATGAACTAAATATTGAAGTGGTGCAGAAGCTTATCTGGGACGATATGCGCCTAACTGTTTCGGAACATCCGAGATCCATATTTATTGTTAGAAGTACTGGTGATCCCGCATCATGGTCTCGAGGTAGATCTCATCCAGAACTCAGTCGCTTTAATCTGAAAGTGAAGTATCCAAGAGAATTAAAGTCGTCGAAAATATACTGCAAAACTAGAAATATTACACCTGTGATACAATCTATTCGTGAATACAATTAACCCACGAAAATGATATTATTTTTCAGGTATATCAAGAAATTAGTAACGCTCGTCGAGGCAGATTCGCTGTACCTTCGACTGAACCACTAACTGAAAATAAGGTTGGGCCAATGCAAAATTCGAGCAAAATTTTTTTTCCTGATTTCTTTTATGTGATCCAATGCAGTTCGATGCGCTGAATCCCAGTATGTATGATTCACTTGGGTAAAAACTGGTTTTCAAGCCAAAAATCGAGAAACACGCTTAAAACCGATAGTTCTAGAAAACCGGATTTTCTACTAGAATTTCGATGATAGAGCTGCGAAAAATTCCAATATAGTTTTGAAAGTTTTTTCTCCTGATTCAGAATCAAAAACTGATTCTAGGAGACTTCTTTTTGATCCCTTAGTTCGTATCTTTATCATTAAAAAACTGCGCTTTTGTATATAGACCGACTGATCCAGTGTATCGTCTTAAAAAGGCATCAACTCATTTTCTATGAAAGCTACACACTTTTTTCTTTCACCGTTCGACTTGTCGGATGCCCTAGATATAATCTGCGTATCCTTTTCTCCATAACTCACTTTCTTTCTCAAGATTTTCTGGTTTTCTTTTCATGCATCCTAACGAAGTTTTTCTAAATTTTCGATAGCTTTTTTCGCTTAATTTCTTTTTCTAATCATTTTATATGTTTCGAATGATAAACATCTCTATGATGATCATTTCCAAAACCTATCGAACTATTTTTTTCGATACTCATGGTCAGTTGCAGTGTTTCTATGTTCCATAGAATCCCAAGGCGAAGAATTCGGCCCGGATCCGGCCGACTCCAGAGTATTCCGACCATTTCAGGAAAGCAGTAGTCCTGACAACCGATCTGGTGGCGGGACGTAGCGATTTTCACATGGAACCGATAAGAACCTGCCGGAAAACGGCAGTCGGATACGGTCACAGGATTTTTCTGCTGAATTCTGAGTATTTTCTGAACGTTTCTAACCAGATAACAATAGATTTCGTATAGGTTTTCGTCGGATATTAGTGGAACACTTCTTGCGTAGTACATCTTAGTATAAGATTCGAGTTTTTTTCAACTACGATTCGTGACAAAGAGGTCTCCGACTAAGAACACATGATTTCTTAGTAGATCTCGATGCGCTGTATCGATTCCGACCATTACTTTCCCTAGGTCTCACCTTCAAGCCTCTCAAAAAACCAAAATAATGCAGAAAATCGACCAAAACCCTCGTAATTCTTTCTAGGATTCGCCTAGGTATCATTTTGTTTGGTTTTCTCGACGTTTCCTGGTAGATCTTGATGAGCTCTATCGATTCCATCTCTCATTTTCCAATTGTGGGCCAAGCATTGTTAAGAAAAATACGAATTACATGACCATACATTGTAGTCAAATACGGCAACGTCAAACATTGACTCATTCAATTCAGCCGATGGAATGGACAAAACAAGAACATGGTCTTTTCTCTACACCAATAATTTTGTGTATTTGTTCAATGTGCCAGTGATGTGGATCAGAATATTTTCTTTTCTTCAAAGCAGAACGTCTGCAGAGAGTGAGGTAAGTCTGTTACTATATTTTACAAAAAACTTACTATTGTCTAGGAGTGCAACGGTAGCGATAACCGACTTTAGTGACAAAACGGTTCAGCAAAAACCGGATGTCATAAAAATGAGGTTAAACGAAAACTGGATGCAGTGGAAAAGAGGTTTAACGATAACTGCGTCTGATGACAAAGCGGTTAAACGAAAACTGCTAGAAATATATTGACGGTTAATCGATAGCCGCTATAAATTTAACGGTAACCGTTTCATAATTGACTATCCCCGCATAGATATAACAATGTTAACACAATGTATGTCTTGGCACTAGGACAGAATGTTGCATAGACCCAATTGCGCCATATGTGTTGTAATGATTTCCGGGAAAGTGTGTGCAAAACACAATCGCAAATAAATTTCCCAGTTTCCGTGGTTCGGAAATTGACGGGTACTTTGATTATAGATGTCCGGACAGTGCAATTTTGAAGCCAGGATATTTCGGTTAGGATCACTCGAGATACGAGCATCCGACTCTGAGATCTGAGAAAAAAGATAAGAAACTCTGGGAAGATTTTTCGAGTTTAAGTTTTCACGGTTTTATCCAAAAATGTGCAAAGATGGAATGTTTATTTATTATTGTCGATACCTTATTCGGCAGACTATTGGCTTCAAAATGTGAAATCGTAGTTCGATATCTGTGTGTGCTAATTTTAAACGCCGATCTTTATTGGAGTTTTCTGTGTAAAGGAGTTTTTTGCTCGTCAAAGTCTGAGATGAAGTATTTATGTCCCACGATGCTCACAGTCACACCATAATGTTTTTCTGGGAAGAAAGATACCAACATGAAATGCTTTGTTTTTGTTTCTATATAAACCTTTATACGTATGACAAAAGAATGTATTGGGTTGGCTAGAGAGTTTTTGCGGTTTTTGAAAATTTTCTTTTTATTTCTTAACCTCAAAAAATATAACTTGCTTTCAACAATGTGACCTCCATCACTATCTATGACTTGTTGCTAACGCATTGGTAAAGAAAGGGTCCCACGTTCGTAGAAGTCTTGAGACTTTTGAGCGAAGAAGTTTGCCAGCTTTGTTCTGAGGTCGTTCTCGTCGTCGAATTTTTTCCCACCCAAATAGAATTGAAACCACATAAATGTTGTACTCTGTTCATTTAAACTTTGAATAGATTTTTCTGTTGAATCCTTCGTTTTGAAAATATTTACCGGAGCGGGATTATTAAAATGAGAATCAATATTAAAATATCATTTTGGTAAGAGAAAACTGCTGTCATCGAAAACAGGTCACAATCTTTGGCCCATTTTTCATGCGTTGATTTATTTCTTTGTCATTATTTAGTGTCCAAGGTGAGTATACATACGTAAGAGAAGTTAAAATATATTTTATTCGAACAGTAATGCACCAAACTTGATGACCCGTATGAAAAGACTAATAACTGTGAGTTTCTCATTAGTTAACGAATATTTTTTTATCCACAAAATGTTAACAAATAACTTCGATATCCGACAATGAAATGTGTGATTCTTGTTGGTTTGATTTCGAAGCCAATGACAATAAACATGAAATTCTCGTTCAATCAACGGTATTTCGTGAATTGTCAGTTCACCAATGGTACGATAAAAACTCCATATAAATAAATTACCATTGACATTTTCACCAATAACAATGATGAATATTTTACACGATTGTTTTCGTTCATCTCTCAAAACTTTTCCTATCCATCGTTGTCTTCAAACAAGAATGAATTTGTGTTCTAAAAGGAAATTATGTTTATACAAACGATCAACATCCACTGAACGAATTTATAAATTCGCTGCGGAACTCGGAAGAATTCCATTTGGATTCTATGTCCACAATTATTTGTCTTCAATCCGGATTTCATCTTTCGAACAAAGAATCTTAGATTTTCAAAATAACATTTGATGATAAAAGTCACATCTCATTTTCAATCGATTGTATCTTTTATTCTTTGTTTAAAAAACTCGATAATTAATAAAAATAGAAGACTCATCAGTTCGTTTGTCAGTCTAAAGAATAAAACCATTTTACTATTCTCGAAGTTTATTTAGTTTAGAACATTATCTGTTCAATTGTAAATAAATTTTCTCCTTTTGAAATTTAATCGTCGAGAATTTCCAACGATTCTTCAATTTTTCCATGAAATCACTGTGATACTTTCTATCGGAAATGGTAAAATATTGTAGAGATGATGGAGATTTCATAACAACAAATTGCACGAGTATTTCCAAATTAATATTCGACCAATCGTCCAACTCAAGATACGTAATTAATGGACAAAGTTTAAAGATAAACTCAATTTGAGCTAAATTGAACACTTTGTAGATTTTCACTGTTGTAACTATCGGTGTGAAGCTAGCACCATTTAGCTAGCACCATTAAACTAAGGATTTTCTGAAAACGAATTCCGGTCGATGAAACCGAGTGTATTCGATGCAGAATTTAATTCTGAGTCCAATGGTGCCACTTTTATTCACCGGAAAACGTTCGGAAAAAATTTTCTTTGATCTTTCTTTATCCTCGACACATGTATATGCATCATTTTTCGGCCGTCGGCACGCAATATCTCTGTCCAGAACGAATTCCGGTTCATGGAAAAGAGTCTATTCGACGCAGAATTTGATTCTGCATCGANGAACAAAACGTTCCATCAAAAGAAAAAGGTCGAATTTCTAAGACAATTAACATGGGCAAATGTTTGAAAATATCAGATAATAATTGAATATACTGATCACCGATAAAAAAAGTATCAGTTGAGTTATTGGAAGTTTTGACAATAGTGAAATTATTCCTTGAAAATCAATATCATCTTGGATAATTAAAGAAATTCGAGGAAAATCGAAAGATTGATCTGTTCTGAAAATGCAAAAAGGAATTTCGACAAACTTTTGTGATTGAACGACCAATTTTAATTGACAATCTTCGTATTGATTTTGGGTTAAAGTTATTTGAATAGTCCATTGATGTTGAGATGTGAATGATGAAATCAATTCTTCAAATTTCACCAAATCGAATGTTTCATCTAAATTTTCCAAAAATTCTAAAGAAAATTTTTTTAAAAAAGGAAAATTTTTTGAAAGAATCTTCTCCCATTGATTTCCATTGAAACAATTCTCATAAGAACTATTGGCAATGTGTAATATTTTTAAATTCGAACCAATTTGTCCAAGAAAAGTGTCGAATTTGTTCAATTCCAATGAACTTCGTTTTATGGACAAAGAAATTAAATTTGTTAATGAAAATGATATTTCCTGTGTGTTATTTTCACCAGTTTGAACACCTTTTCTACAAATTAAACGACGAAGTCGTGGTGTATGGCGAAGTAGATTTATCAAGTCGTTCAAATAACATTGATGATCGATAATGATATTTTCAAGTGAACTCCCTTCAATTGTTGAATTCATTGCAATTGGAAATTTTGTTTCAGGAAGCCAAGAAGATATTTTTATTGATTTTAAAACGGGAAGTTTCAATATTGAACAGTAGATTTCGGTAAGATTAAGATATTCATCATATTTGGACCCTAGAAAAGTCAGATTTGTGGTTTTTGTATGCGTTTTCTTTCTAAGGTGAAAAATCAGGAAACTATTTCGAATATGCACATTCAAGGAAAAGTGGATCTCTTTGCAAGAAAATGCTCTTCAAAGGTAAATTCTCGAGATATTCTATCCATGAACAGTGCACTCACTATATAAACAACATCAAACACTTCGGCTGTCTTTTCTTTCGTACCTTGTTGATATGACACGATTTTAACAAGAAAAAGATCTAAGAAGAATAAACGAGGAAGTAAAATAAATGATTGAAGAAGAACCACGAGAATTGTTTTCGAAATATAAGGTAAATGAATTGATTCGACTTGTTCAAATATCAAATTGTTTGTTATTGAAGGTAAAAGTAAATCAATTAGATTTGATCGTCGTAAATGAAGAGAAACAATTCGATGACGATTCGGAATGAGAAATTTTCTACAGAATGCATCAATATCGGACTTTTCCAGATGAGAAACATTGATTTTAAATCGATATGAACAATTGAAAAGTAAATTTTGAAAACGAATATTTAAATTTGCGAAGGCTTTGTATAATGACCAACTGTCGAAATAATCAAAGATTTCATAAAAAAGTTCATTTGATAAATCCTCAAAAGATTTTCTTTTAGCTGGTGATGCCATGTAGATTTTTTGTTAATATGCTTTTAAAACATCTTGTCATACTTTGTCACGTTGAACAACCAATAAAATTTTCACTCGATGAAGCTCACGAGGAATAATTACTTGAGGCTTTTCTTTATTGTCTTTTTTTAGAAAATCTCGTGATCATATTCGCTTTTATCCAAGATATTTTATATCAATTTGTCAACTTCATTATTTACAGCGCCATCTTTATTTGAAGTTCAACTTTGTGAGAAATAACGCAAAATTATGTGGTGTCCTTATCGTACCATAGTGCACTGACGAATACAAGAATATGATACCAACTAAAATCCGATATTCTTTGTAGATTTCAAAAATATGTGAACATGAGAATTTTTTATTCACTGTGCAACATTGATCAAACTTATCTTTTGTGTACTTTTTCAACAAAAAAAAAACTCCTCCTCAGTACATCCTCATTAACGAAACTCAAGTCAAAGTCACGAATTATTCATCGATCTATGATTTTACTCACCTGTACTCTTTCTTATCTTATTCATGACACATTTTCTCAACTGATATTTTTCTTCCGACTAAAACCATTCAGTTGAATCTTCTTCATGATATATCGATACATTCGATCATCTCATTACACTATAAATACACCATCATATCGACATATCATTCACAACCTCAATTTTCTTCGATTAACAAAACAATGTTCAAACAACTCATCATCTTCTTTGTCTTTCTTATATTTTGTTCAACAATGATTCGATGTAATGATAAATCAATGTCGATGGATCATCGTGAAAAACGTTTTCTTTCAACATGTAATCTTCCGTGTTTCACCAATGGAAATCGATGTTTAAATGGTGGAATATGTACAAATCATAAATGTAATTGTTCAATTTTACCTTCATGTTCGGGATTACCTTGTGCAACTGTTGGAAACAAATGTTTCTTTGGTGGTGTTTGTACATTGTGTAAAGAAGGAAAAAGATGTCGAAAATAAATCTTTCGATTTCATTGAAAAAACAGAAATACATTGGTTTTTTTTCTTTCTCCAATAAATTTGCTTATTCTGTAACCAAAAAAACTAAATTCATGAATATGGAGCGCATAGGTAAATGATAAAATATTCAATTTTAGAATGAGTTGGTGACTTTACTTTAAAGATCTTAAAAAGTCATGTCCGACTGTTATCTATACAAAAACACAGATAACATTGAGAAAAAATCTGTGTATATAAGCATATTACTTTCTTTGGTTATAATATACAGAGACAAAATGAGTGGAAGCAATCACGGTCGGTTTTTAAGTAAAAGTGGTACTTCTCGCTCCCCTGAAAATTCATTGTCTGTAAGTGGAAAAACTCCTGAAATCAGCAACAAAACCTTATCCGCTATTCTTTCTGGTTTGAAACTTTCTGGTGAAAATGAAAATGGTGCAGCCTTAAATAAATATCGAACTACAGCATCACCATATGACATTGTCGTTCGAATAAATAAACTATTAGATTTACGAACTCATGGATGGGAAATTTTATTAGGTGAACATACAAAATCTATCAGACCGACGACGAAAGATACTGGTGAAAATAGTGCATCGGTAATAAATGAACAGAAAGAAGGTGTTGTTGTAAGTGTTCTAGGTGCGTACAACCGAGGAAAATCGTTTCTTCTAAATCAACTCTGCAATGTTTCTCTTCCAATCACCGCCGGACGTCAAAATTATACGAATATTGTGTTTTTGGATACGGCTGGAACGGACACACCAGTCAGAAATGATGAGATCGAATATAAAAGAGCGCGAGAAGCTCTTTTACGAGAAGTTGTTCTTCATCTCTCAACTTTTATCATCATTGTTGTCAATCGACTACGAACAACGGATCAAATTTACATCAACCAAATCTTAAAATACTATCGAAATTCGCCTCATAAGAAGACTATTATAATCGTTCACAATTTGTTGGATGTGGAAAAAATTCCCGATGTTGATAAGATCATTTCCGAAGAAATTCAATGGATTTTCGGTGCAGTTCAACAAAAAACGCAGCTATCCATCAACGGATGTGTGAAAGATATTATCTATTTTACTTCAAAACAATTCGGTGGAACTGATATTCGACATTACATTTTAGGAAGATCAGGTTCCGAAGCTGATAAACTATGGAATATGCAAACAATTGATGGTATCATGAATTTCCTTCAAAATACGGATAATAAACGTAATTTGGATCTTATTAATGATATGATTACTTTCATAAATCATAAATTATCAAAATTATTCGTTCAAAATTCAACTGAACAAACGCCAAATTTACAATTAGTACAACACAATTCGAAATAATCGACGAGATTATGAAGATCTTTCTCAAAGACCATATGAATTAAAATTATCTGAACAACTTATCTATGATGATGCCGGATATTTCATTCGTAATGAAAGTGAATATTGGCAACCGAGATATTTTAGTTCTTGAACTACCTGGATTTGAAAAAGGAGTTTTAAAGCCAAGAATATCAGGAAATTCGATTACATCAATGAATAATCCAATTATTCATCAATCAGATATTCCAACTGGATCATTTAAATTAAATATTTCATTTCAACAAGCAATTGAAGAAAGATTTACAGCAGAACGAAATGAAGGTTTTATTAATTTGATAATTTTAAAGAAAAGATCCACCGAGTACACAGAACCAGTATAAAATTCGATCGTCGAACCATAATCTTTACACAAGATTCATTATTCACAATTACTTTTTTTTGTCACAGAAAAGAAAACGTGTGTGTATCACTTTTGACAAATAAAATTTCAACTTTGTTGAACCAATGAGAGACAAATTATGTCACAACAGTGAACCGATATTAATGAAGAAGAGATCGGTGCTTCTACAGAGATATTCTTCACGATTTTTTTGTCATATTAATTGATATTGATCACTTGTTCTTTCATTCTCTTTACAAAAGTACATTATATTTATAAGAAGAGATTAAGTTTTAATGAACATGAATTGTAGAAAAGTTTATTGAAAGAAAGAAAATAGAGCAATGTGAATATTGTTGAATTCGACTTTCGAGTAAAACATGTAAAAAAGGCGATAAAAGTGGGATGCAACATTTGATTTTTTTTCAAAACTATAACCGATGTTTCATCCAACTTTCATCATCTCCTTTAACATGTGCAACTTTTCCTACAAGAAAAAAAAATGTAAAATCTATATTGATTTGTGTATTTCTCGATATGATATCCGACCATTTTATGTAAAATTGTCTTTTAAGTTGATTTTACAGAAAATGATCTGAGATTAATTAGAGAATTCCATTTTTAATTACTTCTCCAACATTCCACAAAACAAATGTAGAATTTGATCAATTATTGTTTAATGAAATGATCGATAAAACTTATCAACTTGGTTTTTTTTTCTGTTGAAAATTATCTTGTAAATTCTAAAAATGATCTCTCGTTTTTCTTTTCATTTCTAAAAAGCCGTTGGACAATTAATTAAATTTTCAGTATTTTCTACTTTCCGTATCTTTAAACAACGATTATTCTCTCACTTGTAAATTTATGAAGAAACTTTTATTAAACCTTCGAGATACTTTCACGAATCAATGTGAAACGAGTCTAATTTTCATGTCAAATCGGCTGAATTCAACTCGTTGTTTCGTGATTCTGTATTCTGTACTGATGTTTAATAAGTTCAATGAACAATTTGAATTTATTTTGATAAGATTTATTCATTAAGAGAGAAGATACAATAACAACGTTTTAAAAGTGAATTTTATGCAAATGGATTGTATTTCTTCACAAAAATCTGGTGTAGATATTCGATATCTGAGATTAATCTGCGATTTTTTTCGTTATTGACATCGTATTTCCTTGATTTGGAGAATTTTGGTGATCTCGGATGAAAATTAAATACAATAATAAAAGACATTTTGGATTTATTCACATTTAAACAGGAGAAAAAATCAGCAAAAGTAATATAAATTAACATCATGTTTAAAAAGTTCACGTTAACAATATCAAATATGTGAATCTTCAGGAGATTAACAAGATGAGATATGTGAGAAGATTTCATCGACTTCTCTTTTTCTCATAGAGAAGATTCATTCGCACTTTTTTATTGGTCGGTTAATTATTAAACAAAAAATTTTCAAATAAAAATTTCACTCGAAGGTCAAATCTTCGTTGATTGTCACACTTCAATATGTAAACATTTACTTAACATAGATATATTCGTATTTTTATATGAGAATGCGGAGATCTTGAAGTTTATCTTCGAACTGAAACAAATTATTCATCGATCTATGATTTTACTCACCTGTACTCTTTCTTATCTTATTCATGATATATTTTCTCAACTGATATTTTTCTTCCGACTAAAACCATTCAGTTGAATCTTCTTCATGATATATCGATACAATCGATCATCTCT
>CAJNOJ010001044.1:0-10918 GCA_905250025.1 Adineta ricciae
GTGCTATGATTCAGTTGAGTACTAGTAGCAATCGCAGTGCGTTTTTTCTCTTTCAAAGTCTCTAAATGTGTTCAACATTAGGAAAAGTCTTTCAGAAAAGGGTCAGCGAATCCGGAGGATGAGCGCTACTTGTGATCTGTTGCGAAGTTAGATGTTTGCTTCAGTGAACTGTTTTTGAAGCATGTGAGAAAAACAGAAATAAATGGGAATATTTCAGAAAAGTTGGGTTTCATATGTTAGGAAACTCATCTTCGGATCTGTTGATTTCCTTCCGGCTTCCGTATTTAAGGTTCCTGATGAAATTCGTTGGAGTTTCTTCCCGAAGTTTCCAAGATTTTACGTTCGAATACGATCGGAAACGGACGGACTTGGTCCGGGAAAGTCTGGCCTGGAATCCTGCGTCGCGAAATCGCCGGAATGTTTTAGATCCTGCCAGGTCAGAGCCAGATTGTTCGACCTGGGTACTGCATAAGAACGCACGAGAGTCAAATTTTCTTCGATTAATTGCCTTCTTTTGTAATTGCATGTCAGATATATTAGGAAAAGGGAAAGGAGGAAAGTCTATTATAGAAATGTCGAACAATTTAACTAATGTAATTAATATGAACATCCAACTGAGGATGATGGTGACAATACTCACTCAGTTTATCACTGTAGTTGGTTATATTTCCAGAGCAAATTGTGTCAAAGGAAAAATGTTGAACCATCTTGAAGATATCTTTACTGCCCTTCTAAATCTAATTGACGATTATCTAGCTCACCGTTGGTGTTCAACTTTGAAATATTCCTTCACAAATGCGTGTCAGTTCATTTTATTTGAATTTTGTGCATGAAAACAAAAACAAAGCAGAAAGTTATTTCGCTGCCATCATCGTGTTTCCTGATTCTTCCTTTCGCATTGGTTTTCCAGTACCGAAAGCGTAAACTCTCCAAAGAAGCTTTCTTGTTTGTCGTCTAAAAGATGGAGATGTCAAAATATAAATATAAAACGGGAGAGCCGTGTTGAAATACATCAGAAATGATTGAGTCATATAATTAATAAATGATTCGATTTGTTTTCGATCTTTTGATTTGGTCGCACTACTTGTAATCATATTATAAACAAGATAGATTGAAAATGGCAGTGTGCTTAACACGTAGAATAAAACTTCAACTAAAACCATTTTTAACAAATCTCGATCGCGTTTATGAAGTGTATTATTCATTCCTGGATGATTCAATGGAACATTCATATCCGTTGGTTTGATCCGAGCGCGCATTTGCTTCAAATTCTTCATTACTAACAGACTAAAAAACACAATCAGAAGCGGCGGTAAAACACCGGCGAATATCATGTAATAAATTGTATAAATCAATGAATATAGAGGGTCGAAAATGTTGCAGGACGAGTTTTCGATGGTTCGTATTGCAGCAAAGAAGATTACGATTAAGGCCCATAATATTCCGCCGATAATCACCATCCGTTTGGCGATTCTGTATTGACTGAATGTTCGAATAGTCGCATCCATGCTACTCAGAGCAAAACGATCAATACACGCTAAAACTTTATAATGCCTCATCATTTGAAACGAAGTATGACGAACGTAAAATTGAACTTTGCAGGAAACAACTGAAACTGTACTGATATCAGCATGATCCAATGAGAATATGATTGGAATGATACCAACATCAAGACAAATCAGATTACAAATTGTCATCCATAATAAATAGAAAGAACAGGGATTGTGGCGATGACTTCGCTGAGCAAAGATCGCGATGATTAACAAATTTCCGAGGTTTCCCAAGGCAACGTAAGTACTCATGCCATAACGGATGGAGAATTGTTGAACGACGGATAGAGATGTTGTTAAAGACATGGAAAGAAATGGGTATGATGTAGAAAATTAGTCAGGATTTTATATCATAATGAACATATTCATCTTTTTAATTATGAAAATCTTTCGCTTAGAAACTCAGTGTGTTACTAATGAAATGCCAGTAGATTCAAATATTTATCGAGCTGTCTTTTACAAATTAAAATAGCATATCCTCAGTGTAGGAGAAAGTACTTTTTCTAGGACCATTCATGAAAAAAAAATGAGTATAAACATATTCTTCTTGAAAGAATTATACGACGACGAGACAGTTTGCGATGTGTGTTCAAGTGTTGATGATTTTCTCTTCTACTAAACTGAATAATGTTTATTACATTGACCTTAATGAGAATCTCTTTAAAAAACGGTCAACTCAGCATGTCTTCATTTTATGAATGGAGATTTCACTAAGCTCATCTTTAATTATCTCTCATGCAACATCCGAAAATGAACTACACTGATATAATTAATGCAGAATTGCTCTTGAAAAATACAATCTCCAAATGGAGAATTAATTGAAAAGGGAGACAGTCATCAGAATGTATGAGAGAATGCAATATTTCTGTAACAACAATCATTTTCTACTCAATGAGACACTCATAACGAATCATGACAGAAACGTACTTCAATGAGTAATCTTCTTCAAATTTGCCTTAATTTTTATCTTTGAAAACATGCTATTTACATTTGTCTTCAAGAAGAAGCTTATCCACTAAGAAAAACATGAATAATTTAGGTAAAACTATAATAAGCAGATTTGATGTTGCACGATAAAATGCGAAGAACAAACATCTACCTTTATTGCAATTCATACAAGAATAACTTTTTTTTTCATTTGTCACGTTCGACCAGTGCATGACATTGAAACACCATTGAATCATTTATTTTATTTTTACACAACACAGAGACATGGTCGTGAACATTTTTTTTCTTTCTACTCTATCGAAAAATCAGTCGAGCATGTCTATCACATAGAAGAAACGAAGCATTGTTGAATACGTTCGTATAACGGCATCTTTTTTGTACAAATAAAAATGTCATGCAATGTTTGTCTCCGTCAAATATCATCCCAAGTCCTCGGTTACTTTTGCATATCCATTTTCTTTGTCTTAACAACTCATATTGTTTATGTTTACTACACAATATTAATTCCAAATGCATTCAAGACACAACATTATGCGAAATTTCTTTTTCATCTCACATTTGGACAGTGGATCGCGATGAATATTTACTTTAATTACATTATGGCTTGGTTTACATCGCCTGGTCTGGTGAAAGATCATCCAAAACTATCCGACGAATACCCTCTTTGTAAACAATGCTCGTTATATAAACCACCACGGGCTCATCATTGTCGCTGGTGTAATTTATGTGTCTTAAAATTCGATCATCATTGTCCATGTAAGTTGAAAACTTTCTAACCGGTTTGATTTCTTTTTTCTGGTTAGGGTTGAACAATTGTGTTGGTTTTTATAATCATCGATATTTCTTTCAATTTTGTTGTTACATGTCTATCGGGTGTTATTATGCAGGAACGATGGGCTTTCATGAATTTCAAGTTGCACTTTTCGGCGAACAGATGTAAGTCATTTTCACATTCATCCGTTCCGTATTTTTTGTGTTTCTGTTCAGATTTTCTCAATTAGATTCATTTTTAAAACCAATNCAACTGAAACTGTACTGATATCAGCATGATCCAATGAGAATATGATTGGAATGATACCAACATCAAGACAAATCAGATTACAAATTGTCATCCATAATAAATAGAAAGAACAGGGATTGTGACGATGACTTCGCTGAGCAAAGATCGCGATGATTAACAAATTTCCGAGATTCCCCAAGGCAACGTAAGTACTCATGCCATAACGAGTGAAGAATTGCTGAACGGTGAATAGAGATGCTGCTGAAGACATGGAAAGAAATGAGTATGAAGTAGAAAATTAGTCAGGATTTTATATCATGATGAGCATATTCATCTTGTTAGCTATGAAAACCTTTCGCGTAGAAACTCGCAGTGTGTTATTAATGAAATGCCAGTAGATTCAAATATTTATCGAGCTGTCTTTTATAAATTAAAATAGCATGTCTTCAGTGTAGGAGAAAGTACTTTTTCTAGGACCATTCATGAGAAAAAAACATTGAGTATAAACATATTCTTCTTGAAAGACCTATACGAAGATGAGACAGTTTGCGATGTGTGTTCAAGTGTTGATGATCTTCTCTTCTAATAAACTGAATAATGTTTATTACATTGACCTTAATTACAATCTTTTTGAAAAACGGTCAACTCAGCATGTCTTCATTTTATGAATGGAGATTTCACGAAGCTCATCTTTAATTATCTCTCATGCAACATCCGAAAATGAACTACACAGTTATTATTAATGCAAAATTGCTCTAGAAAAATACAATCTCCAAAAGGAAAATCAATTAAAAAGGGAGACAGTCACAATCTATGGGAAAATACAATATTTCTGTAGCAACAATATTTTTCAACTCAATGAGACAGTCATTATACGTCATGACAGGAATGTCCTTCAATAAGTAACCTTCGTCGAATTTGCTTGAATTTTTATTCTTGAAAAAATGCTATTTATATTTTATCTTCACTGAAAAAGCTTATTCACTAAGAAAAACATGAATAATTTAGGTAAAACTAATAAGCGGATGGGATGTTGCGCGATAAAATGCGAAGAACAAACATCTGCCTTTATTGCAATTCATACAAGAATAACTGTTTTTTTATTTGTCACGTTCGACCAGTGCATGACATTGAAACACCATTAAATCATCTATTTCGTTTCTGCACAACACAAAGACATGATCGTGAACATTTTTTTCCTTTCTATTCTATCGAAAAATCAGTCGAGCATATCTACCACATAGAAGAAACGAAGCATTTGTTGAATACGTTCGCATATCAGCATCTTTTCCGCACAAATAAACATGTCATGCAATGTTTGTCTTCGTCAAATATCATCACAAGTCCTTGGTTACTTTTGCATATCCATCTTCTTTGTCTTGACAACTCATATTGTTTATGTTTACTACACAATATTAATTCCAAATGCATTCAAAACACAACATTATGCGAAATTTCTTTTTCATCTCACATTTGGACAGTGGATCGCGATGAATATTTACTTTAATTACATTATGGCCTGGTTTACATCACCTGGTCTGGTGAAAGATCACCCAAAACTATCCGACGAATACCCTCGTTGTAAAAAATGCTCGTTATATAAACCACCACGAGCTCATCATTGTCGCTGGTGTAATTTATGTGTCTTAAAATTCGATCATCACTGTCCATGTAAGTTGAAAATTTTCTTATCGGTTTGATTTCTTTTTTTCCTATTAGGGTTGAACAATTGTGTTGGTTTTTATAATCATCGATATTTCTTTCAATTTTGTTGTTACATGTCTATCGGATGTTACTATGCAGGAACGATGGGCTTTCACGAATTTCAAGTCGCACTTTTCGGCAAACAGATGTAAGTCATTTTCACATTCATCCGTTCCGTATCTTTTTTTGTGTTTCTGTTTAGATTTTCTCAATTAGATTCATTTTTAAAACCAATGGCGATCATCAGTGAAATGTCTATGGCTGATTACATAACATATTTCGTGTTTATTGCTGCATTTACAACAAGTTTTCTCTTGGTAATTCTTATCTATCGACACATCCGAACAATCAGTCGTGGAATCACATCGGTCGAACGTTTACTTCATAAAGATTATGCTCGACAATGTCGCGAGCAGAATCATACATTTGTTAATCCTTACGATTTTGGTGTACTCGAAAATTGGAAACGGTTTTTGAATGTTTATACATTTGGTGAATTCGTCCGACGCGTTCTTTTTCCAAGTACACATAAACCTCGAGGAAATGGAATCATTTGGTCGGGTTGTAATGATCAAACGTATTTACAAACCCATCGATCGGATTCAAGATTATCAGTACAACCTCTTTCATTTCCACCCGAAGCTTATCAATACATTTCCGCAGCTTATCCAAATCGAAGATATTTAACAGAAAAGAAAATACAATAAATTCTTTTCCTTTCAATCAATCGTGTTCGATATGAAGACCGTTGGCAAAAAAAACAGAAGTTGAGCTGCACTATGTGTACCCTCAAGCTTTTTTCTTATTCTAAATTATTGGTGCCACACGATTAATCTCTACCTGTCGGCATCGGATTTCCATGTATTTTCATATATATTTTTGAACAAATGGAATTTGAATGAGATCTGCTTTGACAAAGTGAACATTCGTAATCGCATCTGGTAAACGAATAAATAAAGTCATCGCTATCAATCGTTTTCCCAATTCTCATCAAATCGAACCAGCGGAATTGTATAATGACGTAGTTTTTCGAACATTCCCATAAGACATTGTTCCGAATAGAACAGTAACAAATAATGACTAAATGACTAAAAACATCAATTGCAGAACATAAGAGCGATATTGCAAATAGAATGAGAGTTGTGACCAAACACGTTGTTCTATTTGTAGTTAAAAGAGAGACTATGGAATTCCATATAAGAACCGAATAAGAACAAGCGATATAATCGAAACACTTTGAGCTAATTTAAATGACACAACTTTCGTCAACACGGAAACGGATAAGTTGCACAAAATTAATCAATATTTGATTTAGGTCTGTTGTACCATAAAATTTAACGACGACATGAAGAATGCGAGGTCTTTTTAATTATGTAAGAGAAAATCTTACTTTGTTAAGCATGAAATATATCTAATTCTCTCTTTCGTGACTCTCACTACAAACAGCCAATGGAAAATGATATTTCATTGTTGAATAATTAAACTATCCATGTAGAGATCATCTATTAATTTTATTTAAACTTTCCTGATCTTTGGAATTTCATTTCTTGTTTCTTATAGACAGTTATTTATTTATTTTCACGAAAATTATATGAAAACGTTGTAGTTGATTATAAAATTATAGTGGAATGCCTCCTTAAATGGACTCATCGTTGAAAACTAAAATTGATATTCTTATGCGTGACTTTCATTAATGAAAGAAAGAAGACGTTCAATTAATCCTTTGAGTTTTCACAGGTGTCTGATGAATGGAGAATGAAAAACTTTTCTTTTTAAATAAAGTTGTTTTCATTTACATTCAAGAATCTATAAAAAAGCAAGACTCACGACGAAACCTATTCATCTGTACTTTGGGACTTTCCTTGTTCATCTTAGTAATTCGCCGATGATGATATTATTCTAAATGAGACAAGTTCAGAAGGTTCGCATCAGTGTCACCATTTATCGTTATATTTGATGATTAGTTTTTCTACTTTGAATGCATTTTTTATTACTGTTATTTTTTATTTTACGTCTTTTTTGTATGATAAGCGTGCGCATTCAAGTGAATCTTCTATATCTTTTTTACACGTATGCGAAAAATAAAGTACTGTTGAACACGCCGACATGTTTTTTATTGATGAAATTATGTGATATTTCATCTCTATCTCAACGTCGTCTACATCCGCTTTGAGTTATTAACTCTTACCACCATTACATATTCTATATAGATGAAGGATATGACACTCAGATTGATGTATGTTTTTAAAATTATAGTTTAGCAGAATGGTTGCTACTTTGAATGACAACTAAACGGATAAAACATGTGACGAAATATTTGTACATACCCTGCCACCAGACGAATATTTCTTAACCGAAAAAATTGTGAATGTCTAGAAATTCTTCTATAATATTCAATACCATCGTCATCTATTAAAGATTTATAAATGAAATTCACGCTTAATCTATATACAGAATATTTCTCATCAACGATGCATATTAACTTCTGATTAATATAACAAACTACGCAGGATGTTTTCTATAATAGGTCATTGACGAGTAAGGTACGTATCCAAATAAATCAGTCGTACGCATCAGTACACATAATGTCGTAGAACACTCGTTGCACCTGTACGAGGACTAATCATTCGAGCTAGTAATCGTGTTGGCGTCAATTAAAAATGTGATTAGATCCAAATCGCGAAAGCCAGTTTTCTCATTGCGTAAATGAAAGAGAAAAAGAAAAAGAAAAATAACAACGAATAACAAAATAAAATAAGAGAATCTTTACTGGTATATAATGAGTGAAAATCGCTGATATTTTCACATTCGAACTACGATTACATTAACAATATACAAATCACAGTAAGTATTGTTTTTGTTTGTCGTATTAAAAACTGCGGATCACTTGACGATACGGATTTGTTGACGTTATCCTTCTTATAGTGTATATAAATATTTTCTACAACGAGCATTTGAATTTAGTAGAATTTAACGATTTCCGAGTGCCCGTATACAGTAAGAATTACAGGTATAATGATACTGACATCAAACAACGTTAGTAGTATTTAGGATGGTATTCTAAATGTTTACCTTTGTCCATTATCTTGAGAGCATTTATTCTAGAATACCGTTAGTTCACTTCCAACTTTTTAGAAGTCGTCATGGGTGACACCAATGATTATCTTCTTCGTAATCGTGATGGAAAATGGACATCGTATTCATTATGCTTGATCATTTCTTGTGCTCTATGTGCTCTTGGTGTTATAGCAGTAGTTATTGTACTTGCCCTTCTTCCCATCTATCTCAAGGACAAAGGAGAGGATATGGAAACTACTACAAGTATGCGTCACATTTATCTTCTTGATACACTATTCTCTATTGTTTATTTTCAGACAAGGCATTGTTTGAAGTGAATTATAATACGCCTATGGTCGTTTCATCAACCACGGAAGTGACCGACTTGGATTCTTTGAGTAACGAGGTAAGTAGTTACTACTTGTCTGGGCATGATTATTGTGTTTGTCTATAGATGAATAAGGCATTGGATGTCAGCGAAATCAGAATTAGTTTTGCTCAATTGATCTCAACATCTAGTGGAAAAAAGAAAAGACGCGAGTAAGTTCAATGCGATTGAGTTGTTGTTTCATCTTAATCATGTCATTGAAGAACAAAAAAATGTGAAAATAACGAAAACGCCAATGCCAATGTTTTTGTTATTCAATTCTACACCGACTTTTCAAAAACATGCCGAACATCAAAATGCCAACAAGATACTATTAACAAAATTACTTTACATGTTCGAACACGTTTAACACAAATTACAATTTCAACTTCACTAGCAAATGGTGCCAGTGTCACACTTTCGTTATCGTTTTGCTCAATGATACGAATCACTGGCGATCCAGGTTTGTATATTTATACTAGAAAAAAAAGAGTACAGAAAAGAAGTCCATTGATTGTCTATCTATACCTCCAGAATCGATCATGGAAAAAATCAACAGAATATAATGCGGTCTTAGTATAGCAGAAGATTTCATCTATTTTAGGATTACATTGTGCTTTGCGAACGCGATGTTAGATAAGGGAGAAATATCCTTAGGTCCGCAATTGCTAAAATAAGAGGGAAGGTTCGGAGCGGTCCCTCACATTTTCATAAGTGACTAACAGTGGGTCTTGACAATGTTCGTATAATCAATTTTGAAGAAAAATAACTAGTAGATACGTAGATTATAAACGCAAATATGAACTTCTTTTCTAGTTGCAACTTGTTATGATAATATCCAAAATCAAAATGAGACTGGTACAGACTGTGGTGGTATATGTGCACCAGAACGACAATGTACAGATGGATCAAGTTGCGTTGTGGCTAATGACTGTACCGGCAATGTTTGTGCATCAAGCATTTGCTTACGTAAATATCTTACTGTTCCCACGACGTAAAAGCTCATTCTATTTATTATAGCTGCAAATTGTGGAAATGGTCTAAAGGATAGCAATGAAACAGGAGTAGACTGTGGGGCAGTGTGTGCAGCTGGGAAAAAATGTTCAGCTTATGCCGGTTGTCAAAGAGCATTTGACTGCACAAGTGCTGTTTGTGCGTCTGGCGTCTGCTTGCGTATGCAACCGTTTCTTCTAGACTATAGATTATTTACTCTTCCATTTTCAGCCACCACCTGTAATAACAATGTACAAGATCTTAGTGAAACTGGAGTAGATTGTGGTGGATCTTGTGCACTTGGAAAGAAATGTGTTGATGGTGGACGGTGCAACGTATCTACAGATTGTAGCAGTAATCTATGCGTCTCACAGGTTTGCTTACGTAAGTACATCATGCTTCTTCCAATGAACAAAATAGCTGATATAACCTCTTTTGACAGCAACGCAATGCGCTAATGGTGTACAAGATAACGGCGAAACAGGAACAGACTGCGGAGGACCATGTGCAGTCGGAAAAAAATGTGCTGACGGAGGACGATGCACTGTAAATGCTGACTGTACCAGCAACGTATGCTCTATACAACTGTGCTTACGTAAGTAGATAATTGTTTCTAAATGAACTAAACAACGGAATGTGCCTATTCGTAGCACGTCAGTGTGGTAATGGTGTTCAAGACAATGGTGAGACCGGAACAGACTGTGGAGGACCATGTGCAGCCGGAAAGAAATGTGCTGATGCATCGCAGTGTACTGTACCTGCTGATTGTAGCAGTAATCTATGTGTTTCGCAACTTTGTCTACGTAAGTGCTTCCAATTTATAGGTAAACTATACAACCGATAATCCCCTTTAACAGCAAGCAAATGTGCTAATGGTGTTCAAGACAACGGTGAAACTGGAGTGGATTGTGGAGGACCATGTGCAGCCGGAAAGAAATGTGCTGACGCATCGCAGTGTACTGTGTCTGCTGATTGTAACAGTAACGTGTGCGCTACACAAATTTGCCTACGTAAGCGCATCATGCTTTGTAATGAATTTTGTGGTTAAATGCCTGTTTTTCGTAGCGAGTCAATGTGGTAATGGTGTTCAAGATAGTGGCGAGACGGGAACAGATTGCGGAGGACCATGTGCAGCTGGAAAAAAGTGTGCTGACGCATCGCAGTGTACTGTACCTGCTGATTGCAGCAGTAACGTGTGCGCTACACAAATTTGCCTACGTAAGCGCATCATGCTTTGTGATGAATTTTGTGGCTGAAAGGCCGTTTTTTGTAGCGAGTCAATGTGGTAATGGTGTTCAA
>CAJNOJ010001045.1:0-10869 GCA_905250025.1 Adineta ricciae
TCGTGAGTTAATATTCATACTATATGGCCTGTCACTGTAAATTTTTTGCACAGATTGCTTCGGTGCCCAAAGTTGAAGGTGTTTCGCTATCGCATTTATCAGACATCACGATGAAAACGAACTCAAACAATTTGTCACGCACTTCCAGCAATGTTAACGTCACTTTAGGGAATGAACTAAGTTTTGATTATTCTACTTTACCTAAAACAAATACTGACTGGAGCACCATAGTGCAAAATATCATTCAAAATAAATAAATCTAAGTGACATATGCAAACAGGATGTGTGTAAGTTCATTATTCCACTCAGAATTCAGAATTCTGCTGCGAAAAATATAATTCTGCTTAGATTTTTGAAATTCATAGTATAGTCGACAAGCGTGGGTGCACAATTCTGTGGAGAATCGAGAATTCTTGATGAATTCTGCTGTGAAAAACATAATTCTGCTTAGATTTTTGATATTCGTGTTACAATCGACACGTGTAGTTGCATAATTCTGTGGAGAATCCAGAATTCTGAATGAATTCTGCTGTGAAAAACATAATTCTGCTTAGATTTTTGATATTCGTGTTACAATCGACACGTGTAGTTGCATAATTCTGTAGAAAATCCAGAATTCTGAATGAATTCTGCTGTGAAAAACATAATTCTGCTTAGATTTTTGATATTCGTGTCACAATCGACACGTGTAGTTGCATAATTCTGTAGAGAATCCAGAATTCTGGATGAATTCTGCTGTGAAAAACATAATTCTGCTTAGATTTTTTATATTCGTGTTACAATCGACATGTGTAGACACATAATTCTGTAGAGAATCCAAAATTCTGGATGAATTCTGCTGTGAAAAACAATTCTGCTTAGATCTTTTATATTCATACTACAGTCGACATGTGTAGATGCATAATTCTGATGTAAAGAAGTAGTTTTCTGAAGAATTTTGTTTTTCTTATACTTGTTAAATAAGAAACTAATAATTATATACTTTAGCAAAATTCTATAATTCTGTAGTTAGAATTTTGACATCCCTCTTTATTATTTGAAAATATGTCTACGTTTGAAGAGCTCACCAGTGGTACAAGTGCAGCTG
Organism: Adineta ricciae; assembly: GCA_905250025.1. Classification (NCBI taxonomy): domain Eukaryota; kingdom Metazoa; phylum Rotifera; class Eurotatoria; order Adinetida; family Adinetidae; genus Adineta; species Adineta ricciae. The sequence continues at coordinate 1,088 of CAJNOJ010001045.1, forward strand.
CAAAAAGGGTAACAGATTTTTTTACAGCAGTGCACGACACATTTTCTCCTATACCATTGACATCTTTTGTGGAAACACCAAGTTTGGCAAACCAAAAGTCGACTTTTCCCCTCGCAACATCAGGGAAAAGAGGTAACACTTCCGACCCGAAGATTCCTACGGCCAAGAAACAAAAGAGCCTATCTGATGCCTATTCCACCGCGAATATAAGTAGTCAACCACCTTTGCTCTCAAAAAGCCAGTCAGACCCTAATGAAAAGTCAAGTTTACGGACCGCCTAAACTTCTGCACTATTTTCAACACATAACGGAAATGGCTAAATGGATTGAAGAGAGCGACGAATTTGCCAGTGCTGTTAAAAAGCTGACAAAGGATGACCTCCGATTACCAGGAAGAGCCATTGAACTCTTGTCATCTGTAACCAATAATAACGGAGAAGAAATAATAATCATGGACATTTGGAGGTTATTTTGCATCTTGCTTATTAGAGTTAGCTGATTCTGTTGGGCACAAATGGAAACTATTAGGAATCGTCGAAGATACAGAAAATGGCCATCAAAAATATCATCGTGAATTGGAACTTTTTTTGAAGCCGCAAAATTCGCATTTGACGCAGCCAAATATTTATTCTGTGGCTCGCAGTGAAATGAAGAAGGCCGAAGATTATAATGTTGGCAAATCTATTGTTCGCGCAGCAGATAACATTCTTCGTCAGTCATTGGATTTACGTTTAGAAGATCACAGTGTCATAGGAGTAATTGGTTTTGGTAAGATTGGTACTAGTATTGCAATGCACTTGAGACAACAACATATTGGTAAAGTAATGATATACGATGTCAATCCAACTATCATGATTCGTGCTCTCGCACATGATTTTGTTATATGTACTAAAGAACAAATGTTGCAACAAGCTTCATTTATTTTCTGTGCTACAGGTAATAAATCTCTTACATACAATGATCTGCTTACTGTCGGTACCGATATTAAAAGTGTTATAATCGCTTCGTGCACATCGGCTGACGATGAATTAGATCTACACGAAGGTTTGAAACAACATAAGAACGACAGTCCAGATCCCGGTAGTTTCTCTCGTTATACATTACCACGTCTAAATCGAGAGCCTATTCAAATCATTTTACTTTGCGATGGCAATGCTACTAATTTTTTTCATCGAGCTGTGCTTGGCGAATCTATTCGTTCTGTCCAAGCCGCTATGGTAGTGTGCGCACTGAATCTGCAACGATTGGCTGTCAAAAAAGAAAGAAAACAAGGAATTATGACGCTTACCAATGAAGAAGAAATGACTATAGCGCGACTGTGGCTACAATATTTTCCTGAATTAGATGTGTATAACATCAGTAATATTCCTAGCGCTTATACGAAGTTTGACATTCGTCCTTTACAAGATGCTTATGGTGATTTACCAGTTGATCATAAAACTATCATAGAATTTAAGAAGCAGTTGGGATTGTTGAAGTCTGAAAATACGGATTCCATTGATTTTATGGATTCAACTAAGAAACTTATCATTACAGCTCCATGCGGTTCAGGCAAGACAGCAGTTTTATTATCTTTGATTCGAGATGTACGCAATCATTATGATTTTATGTGGTGGTTGGATTGTAATGAATCACTGATCAGCACATTCTTTTATTTGGCTCAAATCTTTTGTATTCCTTCCACTGAACGTTCCATGGATGAACTAGAAGAAGTTGTGCTTAAGGAAATGTTATCAACTTCAAAAATTAACAATATCTTATTGGTCGTTGATAATGTGCAAGAATTTGATGAGCGAACTTCCTCTGAACTAACGATCTATCCAGCCAATACTATAACAAGTACAACATCCGGTAGTTCTATTGAGCCAAGTCAGTTTCGATGCCACAAACTTTTATCACTCTTGAGTAACGCTATAGCAAATCCCGAAGTGCGCCGTCAACGAAGATGCCACATTGTAGCATTACAAACAAATGATAGTGTAAATCAACCGAGTTCATTTCAACCGGTCCCAACGCCAGGTAACGAATATGATAAAGATTGCTGGCTGTATATCCATTTGCAAAACATTATAATGACAGAGGCCGAAACGTGGATCATGGGAAAGATAGTATCCGATGCTTCGCTAGATTTTCGCACAAAACGAGAAGAACTCATTCGCAAAATTGTAAAAAATGACGTGCGTCGATTAACAATACGATTAACAGCATTATTATTAACATCGGAGAAAATTACAGATCAAGACTTAACGTCAATTAATAATGCCGTCAAACAAGCATCTTCGTCTGAAACAGATGACTTACTTTCGCTCTTGATTAAACTATCCTTAACCAAACTAAATGAACGCTATCCATCATTTTATACCTGTGTACAAGTTTTTAGTTTGATTCACGCTGGTAGTATAAGTTATAAGATATTCCAGGATCTTTACAACATATTATTGAAAAACGAAAAAGACACAATTAGTTCGTACATACGCGATCAAAATGCTAAAAAATTTTCTGAAGATCTGCTAACAGTACTAATAAGACATTGTATCTTAAAACAAAATATATTAGTTCCAAACATACATACATACGACAGCCAAAATCGTAAATTCTGCAATTACGTAGAAGCTTACAGTATGCCAAGTACATATGTTAAAGCGCTAAACAAACCGTTACTAAATAATACAACATCATCTGCTTGGAAATACGTCATGACACTAATTGAACAAGGTTTTAACTATAATTATTATAACGACGAGCGATTAAATGAGCATAACATCGTTTATTATCTTGATCATGCAACTACTATAATCAAGCACACGAAAGATTGGAACGGCAAAGAAACATACGCTGATATACTTGTCGAACTGTTATGCCGTTTAGGTTCATACAATCTCAACGAACGCCGTATGTATTCAGAAGCAAGTAAACTATACGAGAAGGCGAGTCAAATGCTCGAGGAAAGTCAAAATGAAGATCGACCGAATACAAAATGGAGTGCAACTTTGATGTGGTACATTTGTAAACAGCTGAATGATGATCAAGACTTGAAGGAGGCCAACGGGTACATTTCGAAAATCGAAGATGTTAGAAAACAATTACAAGAGATATCGAATTCAACCTCACAAAAAGAAACTAGTTTTTCAAAACGATACGAATTCGAAGCCATTATTGGTATGGAGCGCATTCGAGTACAACAAGCTCAAGATGAACGCATTTATGCCGAAGATCGGAAAAACTTATTAGAAAATACTGTTAAAATACTCGAAGACATTCGGGATAAGACAAGTATGGGAACTCGTACGCGTTCATTATTACTTCAAATCCTCGGAAGCGCATACAGTTTACTGAAAAATCATACAAAGGCAGAGAAATGTGTCACACAAGCTTTGAAGGATCTTACAAAAATATTACCACCGGAACACTTAGATATAGCGCGAGTAAAATTTCGTCTCGCATACTTTCTTGTAGAAGAGATTACAACAAGAGCCAGTAAAGAACAAAACAATCAGCATGCTGATATCAATCGTAAACTAGAAAAAGCCGAAGATCTACTCGAAGCAGCATTCAAAGTACAAAAGACAAAATTATCCAATAAACATAAAGATCTCATCGATTCCGACAAGTTGCGACAGCGGATAAACGAACTCTCTAAGAAATTAAACTCTTCAGTGTCTAGTAGTCAATGAAGTTCTTAATCTTTCTTCTAATTACACTCTGAACTAACTCTTTTATCGGTATGAATATTTAGTAGAACAAAAAACTTACAACCTATTTTAATAACTTCATCAATAAAACATTCATCCTTCTCCTATATCGTTCAACGAGAAATCCTTTGATTACTGTTAACTTAATTTAGCTTTTAGTAAATTAATTGAATCAATATTATTATCACATAAGCCTTATATTAGGTGAGGGGTAACATTTTCATTCCACTTCGTCACTCTCAAGTGTTGTTTTTGCTAAAACTGAAAGTTTATTATATCTTGAGTAAATATCAATGAGCTGAAAGTGAATAGGCGGTTCAAATGTTAAAACGATAAAGATATGTTAAGCACATTTAGCCAAGAAGATGTTGAGAGACGAAGTAGTGCTCCAACCAGATAGTGCTGCTATATCGGGCAAAAAATCTTTATTGAGATCGGCAACAATCATTGGACCACCGAGATGTGAACTTAGTGGATAAGTGATTTCCTTCTGAAATGTCGCATTACCATTTCCAAACCATATACTTATGAAATCTTTTTGACTGTTTTGGACAACTAAATCAAGTTTATGATCAACGTTGAGATCCGTCACTAGAATATCTAATGCCCACGCGTTGACAGCAGTGGCATATGATTGTTTAAAAATGTATGTTCCATTTCCAAAACCAATGTATATGCGAACATTGTGTCCATCTGTAATTGCCAAATCTAAATGAGTATCTCCATTAAAATCACCAGTTCCTACACCATTAACATATTTTGTGCCGAAATCTACTTTTGTCGAATTGAATGTACCATGACCATCACCCAGTAAATAAAACAAACCGGAAGGACTTTTAGCTAAGATGTCAATATTTCTATCTCCATTAAAATCTTCTACTGCTAATAAATAAGTTTGATTATCAGAAGGATAAGATTTCATTTGTTCAAACGTTCCATTCCTATTAGCCAAAAATATACCAACACTTGAACCATATAAATTTGAAACGACAATATCGATCAAATTATCCGCATTGAAATCGCCTGTTAACATCGTATGCGGATGTTTATCTGTTGATAATTTTCTCGATAGTTGGAATGTCCCATCACCAATTCCAGAAAATATGTCGATAGTGTTAGTAAAAAATGCTGAGACGGCTATGTCAGGCACACCATTATGATCGAAATCAGCAATTCTAACAGTTTCTGATCTACCAGGAACTTCATAGGTATTTTGCGCTTGAAATGTTCCATCTCCATTATTAATGAATACACCAATATTGAATGAGTTCGTATTTGTCACAACTAAATCGATGTACGAATCATTGTTTAAATCAGCTTGTGCAATTGACGTTGGTCCTGATCCTGTTGGATATGATTGTCGATCAAGAAACGTTGTTGTAGAACAATCTGTCGATAGAAACAAAGACAATGTAAATTTGCTAAATATCCTTTTTTCTCGTCAAAATAAAGTCACTATATCACAAGTTTCATTCTCAATTTCAAAATCCACAAGCGAACATCACAAAATGATTACTTGATTGTTTTATCGCTCTTTTTCTCGTTTATTAACCAGATTTCACTCATATTACAACAAAAGTAAACACTTACTGAGAGTTTGAGGAATACTTGTAGTTGTTGTTATTTCGGAAGGTTCATCTAACAAGTAAATAAATAGAAAGATATGTGTATGTTCTCTATATCATTATGCAAATTGTATTCACTTACAAATTCCTGAGCACATAATTCCAACGTGCATCTCATTTGTACATTGATGTTGAAATAATGACGAATATGTACAATCATTGAGACTCGTTGCTTTATCCGTACAATTGAAATTATCTAAGACGAATTGACATGGAACAATAAATGGATCATTATTGAATTGAAAATAACATTTTTCATAAAGATCATCAGTTGATGGTTCCCATTGATAATTTGGTGAAAACATTTGTAGATTTTTCTTCTGTGATCGACAAGCAGCTTGTGCAGCATTTCGATCAAAACCATGATGACAGACCATTCCTTCCACACTGAAAGAATGTTTCGATGTTGATGAAAGTGGAGATGTCAATTCCATATCGATTTTGATACGAACAGGAGCTTCTTTTGTAACATGAATATTCACAATTTTTCGTTGATAAGTAAGAAGAGTATGAATATTGTTGCATGTTTGATCAATTGATTTTGCTGTTTTATTCAAAATAACCGTATCTTGAATAGTCTGACCATTGACAAGATAGAAAAATTCGATCATCAAGAATACAAAAATATGCATTTCTATCCGAATGAATAGAAAGAAATAAAAGTGAAATGTTGATAAATAAATATTATATGGCTCTTTATATACAATTTCTTATCAATGTGAGAAAAGGAAGTGATGTACTTTGACAAAGGCATTTTTATTAACGAGACATTTTCGAGAAATATTGACTTCTGATAATCATTCAAAACACAAATCATCATGAAATAAATGTCCACAAATTAGATTCGATAAGTAAAAACACGATATTTATCTATTTGCTATGATTTTTTAAATTTCGAAATTTATTACTCATTTAGAATAAATTACATTTACTATGTGATATTCTACATAGATTTATATCGATATCCTTTAAAAAGAGGAGAGTAAAATTAGAGAACTTGTCCTTGTTTATCATCCCACCATTGAAGAAGAAAATTTTCAATTGTTGTTGGTTGAACTTGTGAACATTTTTTGTTTAAAGTGTCTTCGTAATCAAATTCTCCTTGTATCAAACTTACATGAACTTGATACATAAATTTCTTCATAATATTATCATTCGTATCTTTTGCAAGTTGAACAACTTCATCTAAAGATGAATATTTTACATGAAATTGTTTTCCTCTTATTTTCTCTCCTAATTTGATTAATTCATTCCATGTAATTCGACTTCCAATCATACCTGTATATTCGTCCCATTTATCAAGATCAAGTGCAGCAGCAACAAATTTACCAACATCATCAGCACGAGTAATACAAAATGGTTCATTTCCTGTACCAAAAAGGTCTGCTTGACATGTATTAAAATCAACACCAACAGTAAGAGGAGGTAATGATGCACTTGCTCGTTGTGGTGATGCAAAATAATCCATAAAAATTCCGTTAACAAATATTGTATATTCAATTCCAGAAGCTTTGACCTTTTCTCGAACAGGTAATTTGAGAAATTTATAAAGTTCAATAGGACTCGTTTCTTCATGTTTTCCAGCCCATTCTGATGGAGCAAATCGTTTCACTTTCGCTTCTAATGAAGCATTGAGAAGATTTATTTGAGAATAAATTGATGATTCATCAAGAGAAATTAATGTCACAATTACAGTGTGAACTCCTTGTAATTCTTTTACCAATAATTCATGATTTGAATAATCAACTTGAACAACAATAACACCTTTTTCTGTTAAATCACGAAGTGTTGAAGGATCTTGACGAGAAAATACTTTAACGATAAATTTCTTCGTATTAACAATACCATCAACAATATGTCGACCAATTCCTCCAGTACCACCAGCAACCACAATTATTCGTTTCCCTTCAGCAGACATTAAATGAGAATTTCACAGGAAAAATCAATTGAATCAATATTTATATACACTGGGATTTCGTGTACTTTATCACACTTTATATTCGACACTGTGCCAATGATTCATATCGATATGCTTGAAAGAACGATAAATACATCAAGTTTCATAGAAGGAAAAAGACGAAAATCTTTTTAATACGTTTAATATGATACACGTATATTGAATAGGTGTAGATGTCGCTATATGGTTTCTTTCATTTCAATATTTATCAATCTACGATTGATTTGGAAATAAAATTCATTGAACATATAAATCAAATGTTAATCTTTATTGTTTTACATTCATAAGATCAAGAAAAAAAACCATGAAAACAATTGAAAATCCTTGAAATAGACTCAATTCATTTTGCAAGGCAAAGTAAACAATCAATTCTTAACAGAGACATTTGTTAATCATAATCAAAGTTTAGAGTATTTTTTATAACACACGGAAATTTAATAGAAAACCAACTTTTACATTGAGTTACAAAGAAATTTTTCTCTTCTATAAGAATCTCGAGAATTTCAAAGTAAATCTTTCATTACTAAAATATGATAAAACATTGCCCCTGCTTAAAAACTTCTTCTATGAGGATAAATCAATGATTTTGTTTTAAACACACATTTTACAAATTTTCTTTTTTTTTATCGATCATTTCGAAGAATTTCTTATATTTAAAAATCATTGTTTTATGTATAAGTTTTTGACTGAAATATTCTAAATTCAATGGGACAAATTAAAACGATTGCGTAATTTATTCGACGTATTTTCGTTCGAGTTAGTCAAATACACAAAATTGACCAGCATTTCAAAGATTTTTTTCTTTGTACATCGAAGTGAACCTTTTGATGGCTTTGTCTCATGAAATCGCACAAGAACATCATTAATGTGTCTTGTTGAAGTTGTTATTTCAAAAAAGAAAATTTCATTTCTGATGGAAAATAAAAAAAACAACTGTGTGTACATGGTTAAGATGTTTCTTGCAACAGTTGACGTATCTGAAGGGCGTCTAAGAAGTCTTTTATTCGAATGGCGTGATTATTATTTATTGAACTTTATCATTTCTTTTTTACTTTTATGAATGCCTTGATTTTATTTTAAAATATCCACTTTAATACACCCACTTTTTGTTATTTTATAGTGACAAATCGATTACTTTCGATGTACATTAACTAGAGTACATCACTTGAGAAATTCACAGAAATACAAACAAAAGAAAAAGACAGAAGGAGAAAGAAGAAGAAAACGAAGTGAAATATTCATTCTTTTAATTGCTTGAATAAAAGGAAGACAAACCATTGATCGAATATTTGACATTCTTTATTGTTTAACGAATAGACCAATAAGATCTTATGCTCGAAACAATCGCTTTTGAAATACCAAATTTAGACCTTCCGCCAACTGAAGTTTGTTAAATAATCCAAAGCTGAAATTTATTTAAAGAAGTTTTAATTTAGGTTCCACAAAGAATTTCCGAAGGAGATAATGTTAGACCAAAACGAATTCCAAAGCCCCGGCCCAACAAGCATTCACCGACTCAAACAAATCCTAGTTTAAATATTAATCTAGGATCAGTGCCAACAGTAACAAGTTCAACGTAAAAATTTTATATTGGATTTTGTTTAAAAGATAATTCGATTTTTTTTTAAATTCTAGAACGAAAGCTGCAGCCAGTGCGACAAAATGTTCATTACCTTTGAAGATTTTCATATCAACACTCATTGCCTTAGTTGCAGCAGCTGGAATTGTTGGTCCAGCTGTCTATTTCAGCCAACAAGGTACTCATCATCCATTGATCGTTTAAACTTTGTCTATTCTATAGTGCATTTAGCAAAAACGACGACTATAGCTGTTGCACGTCTAGCTGCCACTTTCCCAACAACCAGCACAACAACGACCACGGATACAACGAGTACTACTGAAACGACTACTACCACCACGAGTACCACTAGCACCAGTGAAACCACCACTACTAGTACCACCAGTACAACTAGTACATCCACTACCAGTGAAACAACTAGTACCAGTTCAACGAGCTCAACTTCCACCACCGATACCACAAGTACTTCGACAACTAGTGAAACAACAAGTACCAGTAGTACCAGTACAACTAGTACTTCCACGACCAGTGAAACAACAAGCACAAGTAGTACCAGTACTACCAGCACTTCTACAACCAGTGAAACCACAAGTACGAGCAGCACAAGCACAACGAGCACTACGAGCACCAGTACGACAAGCACGACTACCACCACTGACACCACAAGCACAAGTAGTACCAGTACCACTAGCACTTCTACAACCAGTGAAACTACAAGCACGAGTAGCACAAGTACAACTAGTACCACGAGCACCAGTACGACTACGACGAGCGAAACAACAAGCACCAGTAGCACTAGCACTACCAGTACCACCAGCACTAGTACTACTACTACAAGCACTACTAGTGAAACGACAAGTACAAGCAGCACGAGTTCAACCAGTACGACTAGCACCAGCACCACTACCACTAGCGAAACGACGAGCACGC
>CAJNOJ010001046.1:0-10850 GCA_905250025.1 Adineta ricciae
TGCAATGTGCTTAAATAATATTGGTTGTGTATATGAACGTGAAAAGGAATATGAAACAGCTTTAGAATATCATGATCGAGCTTTGAAGATTCGAGAAGACTTTCTACCTGAATATCACTTTGATATTGGTCAATCACATCATAATCTTGGCAATGTCCATCGGGCTTTAGGTCGTTATGATTTAGCATTGGAACATTACTTACGAGCATTAACAATCAAAAACAAATCCTTACCTTATGAACATCGTGATGTTGCTTTAACATTAGAAAATATTGGAAATGTTTATAAAGATAAAGAAGAATATGATCAAGCATTAGAGTACTATAAGAAAGCAGAGACTATCTATGATTGCTGTTTACTACCTACTCATGCAAATGTTATACAAATCAAACAATATATACAATATCTTTCATAGACAATTGACGTGTCTTCTGTTTTGCGGACGTTTTTTCTTAATTGGTGGAAAAAAGTGTCCGCAAAGTAGAAACGGGGGGAGAGAAACAAAATTGTCCGTATAAGAGAAAGTGTCTGCAATGTAGAATCAAAGGAGAGAGATAGAGAAACAATGTGATAACATTATGAAGCAAAAGAAAGTTTATTTTACCAAAAATAAAGAAAATTTTTTATAACAGATAATTGAGTGATTAATTGTCCTTTGGTTCATAATCAAGATCGTCTTTTTCATTAGCATCAAACACCTGGATATATCGATAAGAGAGAATGCGTAATCGCTTCTGATAACCAGTTAGATCCAAGATACCATCCAAATATTCCTGTTTCGCTTGAATTAGAAGATTCTCATTGATTACTGTTTTTGCTTTTCTACGACGTGTTGTCCGTTGTTGAGCTTGTTCTTGGTCTACTCGAACCATCGTTGATTCTTCCAGCTCCTGTATAAATCTTATCCACGCCCATAAATTTGGATGAGTTGAACAATGACAATTCAATTGTCCGTGGTAACCTTCTACGTGGTTATTAGTTCTTGGTCGAATGCCAATAAGATCAAAAACATTCCAGAATGAAGAAGGAAAAATTGCATTGTCAATGTATGTTCGAAGAATATAGTCTGTTAACTTGAGGAAACGAGCATTGACACCACTAAGTTCTTCAATAATATCGCAAAATGCTATCTGAATTTTTTGAGGTGGTAATAAAGGCAAGGATAATATGTTTGCTATTTGACGACGTGCTTCATCACCCTTAGAGTAAGGAATTAAACCTTTCTTCTTTATCTGTCGCCAGATATTCTGGCCAAAATGGAATTGGCATCCTTTTATATTTGCCATTGGAAAGTTTTTCAAAAATGCTTTGTAAGCCGCCATCTCAAAATCGATTAATATTGACTGTGGAGCGAGGGTGATTTGATTGTTTTGAGCATAAATAATCAATTCAACCAATAAGCTATCGTAAGTGTCGAAGTTCTTGTTAGGTAAGGCAGCATAAACTACAGGTTTCATGCTGAAATCATCCCATATATGTATTCTGTAACTTTGATAAAATAATCGAGGAGCGGTTCTAAAAGTTCCATCACTATTCCAATGTTGATTTGAACCAAGTAATTGAAGACTAGTAAGTGAAGAAAACCCAAATATTGATTGAACATTACTACAGAATAAGAAATTTTCATCAGTTAAAGTTCGAGTAAGCGAGTAAGGCACAACGATCGATGATAATGTTTTTGGAATTGTTGGTTGCTTCGACGAACGATATTCATATAAAGAAGATTTCACACGATCAAATACAGGAATTGCACCGGCATTACCATAGTCACGTCTGAACTTTTTCACTTGCTCATCGTATAACATAGAAACTGGTGCTGTTGGTTCTTTATCGATTCTTTGTTTGATAGATTGAATACATTCATATACATTGAAAGACATTTTTGGTGGATGTTCATAATCATGGGTTCCATCTGGGTTAATATATTTCATTTTGATAATGGAAGATTCTTGTGTTTTGATCGAAGCTTTGCATGATTTCTTTGTACAGACCCACATTTTGCTCCCATCCATGTTTCTTCGTTTCAATCCAAAATGATAATCTTTGAAAATGATGCCTTCATTTTCACGTTGCGTGCTAATCACAAAAAAGTTATCCGAATTCATGCTTGATGTTAATTATTATTCGATATGCTTCTTGTCTGTGGCTTTAAATAGATGCAAGGGTAGTGTCTCTCCTTTGTTACGGTTACCCTGGTTAGATATCATGCAATATATCTGATCACTTAATTCGAGGGTGTAATCATCATCGTTTTTCTAGTCCTCTCCCTGGATTCCATATTGCGGACACTTTCTCCTATGCGGACATTTTCTGTTAATTGGTAAAAAAAAAGGTCCGCAAAGTAGAATTAGTCACAATTGAATAGTGAGGGTGCGCATTAAATAGTCACATCCTCAAAAATGATGAGAAATTGATGATTTTATCAGAATGGAAATCCTGTTCTCGAAATTATTGGAAAGAGACAAGAGTTTGCAATAATGTGTTAATTGTTCTGATATACAAATATAGTTTTGCGAGAGACATAAAAAAGTAGACATGACTGTTTTGAAGTATGCTAATAGTCTTCTTGTTTATTTGTATTAGTTGGCTGAAACAGTACGAATTGTTTCACGATTGAAATACATAGACAATCAATTGCTGTCGTTCATAATAACAAATTTCACCGTAAGACAAATCCGCAGTTGGAATTTTACCATAATCTTCACAACGCAACTCAATATGAAAGACAACACCATACGAATAATGACGATGACAACAATAAACAATTCTACGACAGCAAATATGGGCGAAAGTATAAACGAAGAAATGCTATTCTAAGCATGGATGTGAAGATATAACACGACAAGTCTAAATAATGGTCCTCAAATAGGTATTTCATAAGTACTGACATAGTGTTCGACTCCAGATGACATATCGTTCGAAAGGTGAAATAAATTAAAATTTGTCGTATTCTGTAGAGTCACATGGACTACCCAATCACATCCTAGAAAGCGTCTAAATTAATACTGAGCTCCTGACTTGATATGACGTTTGAATTTGTGTTTTTTTTAATATTTATTTTCGGAATTAAACTTATGACAAATAAAGTGATTGCAAACAAATTCAGAGAAAAATCGAATAGATACTCATATTATATAGTAAACGAAATTATTTCATTTGTTTGTGACTGATGTCATATGTCTTTCGAAGCGTGAATGCACACCTACATTCACAATCATAAAACTAGTTAAAAGAGAGTAAAGACCATGGTAATTATTACTTGTTTTTATTTTCATCACCCGGGACAGCTTTGAGAGGATCGTCACTGACGAAAACAATCATAGTTTCACCAAATCCATTAAATTGAGACTTTATCGCTATACTATAAGCGCCTATTTCACCTACTTCAATATAATCATCGGCTTCAATATCATCCGGCAATTCAAATGGTCCATCCATTACATCTAGACTATCGCATGTTGGGCCGTAAAACCGAAAAGCTTTTAAATTATTTTTCTCTGCTCTGATTACTCCGTTTTGACGAAGAAGACGTACAGGATAGCGATTATGTACCAGAGGTCCAGCATCACATAGATTTCCATACGTTCCATCGTTTATGTAGATACTATCTTGTCGACGCGCTAATACTTGAACTACGATTGAACACGCTTCAGATACCATAGCGCGACCAGGTTCACATTGCAATATCGTCTCTTTAGGCAAGTTTAAATTGCGAAAGCCACGTTCGATGCTCTGGAAAAACTTGCTAAGAGGCGGTGGTATACAACCTGGATAAGTTGCAGGAAACCCACCGCCAACATCGATAACGTCTATTTTGACATTCGCCTTATTGATAATGTGTTTTACTATATCTAGTGCATTTTCATAACATTCTGGCACTAAACATTGAGAGCCTACGTGAAAGCATATGCCTAGTCGTTTAGCAATCGATCGTGCTTCGCGTAAAATCGTGACAGCGTCGGTCACATTGGCGCCAAACTTCCGCGATAAATCATGCAATGTCATATTTTCTGCTACTTGAATTCGTACAATGAGGCCAAGATCTTCTCCGTTTTTAGTCACTTCAATGATTTTATGCAATTCTTCTATACTATCGAGTGCATAATCACGTACATTGTTATTAAAATACGCTTGGAATATCACACTTTTAGCTTTCACTGGGTGCATAAAATGAATAGTTGCAGATGGAAAAAGAGTACGAACTAATTTAATTTCATTTATTGATGCACAATCAAAATGACGAAGTCCAGCACTCCACAAAAGCTTCAGAACACTTGGCTCGGCATTGCATTTCACTGCATAGAGTACCTCGCCTGGAAATTTCGATAAAAAATAATGCGCAGTGGCTTCAATTGTTTTTGGTCGAATACAAAACACAGGCACCGTCGGCTTCAATTGTCGTATGGTTTCATCAATAGACAACAGTTGAGATGGCGTATTTAAATGTGGCTCATTGTTTGTCAGGACCGTAAGATTGTTACCATCTAATGAACTGTTTTGTATTGAATTATTTCCGATGGGAGATGACGATTTAAAATACTTTTTATTTAATTCTGTTCGCTTGTTTACCGGTTGCATTATTAATATATCCATTCTTCGTTCTTCGTCGAGTTTGAATCGTGCGAAATGCCCTTCGTTTGTACAAAATATATATTGATGTGCGTTGGTGTTTGATGCTCCGCATGAATGCGATTTAATTATTCACGTTCTACTTAGTTTGAATGTAAACACATGTACGTACCATACAATGTGCTTTCGGATTTCGAAAACGGCCGTTTTTCTTTGTCGAATAAATCGTTTTATGTTGGTTGGTAAAAAATTTCAGAGTTCTTCGCCTAACTCTAATTTAACATTTTAGCAAGCGCAGTTCTGATTTGCACTAGAATTTCCATCTTGTGAGTGTGGGTGGGTGAAGGTTGAGAACAACAAATATTTATTTTTTGCGTATCAAAATTAAAAATACTTATCGTTGTGAGTCGACAAACGTGAAACTCACTTTAAACAACAAAGATTCCTTATCCATATTTGATAAGAAGAACGATAAACGTTTCTTTCACCTCTGTTGAGAAAAAAACTAGTGATGATTTCAATTTGACTCCACATCTCTTATTATGATTTCAAAATCAATTTTCTCGGAATATTTTATTTCAATCATATTGAATTCGATAAAATGCAATATGTCTTATCGAAAAAAGATCATTGGACAATAACAATTTGAAATGGACACCTTAGTCACAGCTGCAACACTACTTTTCAGTAAAAAAATTTGATAATTAGGCAAAAACTCTTTCAGTTCATCTCAGATTCAAAGAAATAATCCATCGATCAGTACTTTTGAACATACTTCATCACTAAGATAGACTTGTTCGAGCGATATTCTCACCGAAAAAGGTATGTATCTGATTCAACATTTGAGTTTATACATATGAAAACGGCGATATACATTCTGTGTTGATTTGAGAGAAATGCAACTCATCGCTTTACCTTTTTCTTTCTCTCTTCGTTTTTCAGATACCATTTATAATGGAAAAAATTGACTGAGATTCGAATGAGTTAAATATTTTTTTAATTTAATGACTTTGAACTGATTCATTAGGTTTTATTTCAAGAGTAGATATCAAGTGATCATTGCGGATATTTTTCAATACGTCCAAAGGACGATTTCTATCTGACTGTTCTCAAACTGAAAGAGTATCATACATTTGAACATCTTTAGTGGAAGAATCGATAGTTTAGGAGAGAAAATCAACATAAAGCAATTCTATCTTAAGTGCGAGACAGATACGTTTGGTTACATAAACATTCTAAATTTGACATGACTATCTTACAAGCAGAGTTTCCTCTAAATTATATTGTAATTGATTCATTATGATTACTAATAGTCATAAGTTTCATTGAGTATGAAAATACAATATGTTATCTCGTCGAACCGGTCAGCACTACGCATATGACATTTAGTATGCTTTTCTACATTGAAAAAAAAAGCAGCAGACGATCATCATAGACAAGAGAAAATTGAAAAATCGATTTTGATCATTGATTTTCGCATGCGATGTTTTACACAAGTTTCATAAACATCGGAAAAAATTACCGTTACCTCTGCTTTCTCTTCTTTTTACACCTTACCTATAGGTAATTTTTTTTACACACGTGGAAAAAAACAACGATCTACGCATCAGTGAGCACTCCCGATGCATAGCACTTGCTTTTCATAGATAATTGTTAATTTTTCTCAGTCTAATAACTAGTTACCGTAAGCATATCAGAATTTTTCTTTTGTTTTTAAAAACGTTAAAATTAGTTTGTTTATTACAAGATGGCTTCAGCTGTTTCTTCCACGGATCAGTCGGAGTTACACAACAGCGACAATCATCTCGAACTGTTTAGTCTTGTGTGGCTCGATGCTAATACGGCGGTTAAAGATAATCGAGATACGCAGCAAAAACTGCGTGCGATTATCAATCATCTTGTGAAATTTCGAGATCTACAAAGATGTCAACGATATATTGAACAGATGACAAATGTTAAATTAGTAGTCATTGTCAGCGGTCGATTGGGCCAAGAACTGGTACCTGCTGTTGATAAACTCCAACAAGTCTCATCGATTTATGTCTTCTGTATGGATCCGAAGAGTCACGAGCAATGGGCGTCCAAGTTTACAAAGATAAAAGGCGTTGTCAGTGACCTGAACCGACTTATATCTCAGATTAAAAGAGATCATAAAATTCAGTTGGTGGCGGAAGGACCAGTGTCAATCAGTTTATTTGCTACAAACAGTTCAGGTGAGTTAACAACAAGAGCTAATAGCGAATTCATCTTTTCTCAAATACTCATTGATTGTCTCCTACGGATGAAACCGAATACGATGGATAGAGAAGAACTCATTGCTCGCTGCAAGATGGAATACGAAGGCAACTGTATTGAGGCTGCTCATTTGCGTGAGTTTGAGCCAGATTATTCATTCGAAAAAGCGCTCTGGTGGTACACTCGACGAACATTCTTTTGTAAAATCCTAAATGCGGCGTTAAGTCGGCAGAATATTCATTTGATGTTTCTACTTCGCTCATACATTTTTGATATTCATCGTCAGCTGCAGCACTACCAACCCAAGTATCCATTACGAGTTTTTGGATGTCAGTTGATGTCGAGTGAGCAACTGAATACCCTCAAAGAATGGGCTGGTCAGTATATTTCCGTGAACTCATTTTTTTCTGCTACCAATAACTCCTCGAAAGCACTCTCAATTCTTATCAATACCAATGTTTCGGAAGATTTTCAACGAGTGATGTTTGACATTGATGCTGATCCGGGAAGAAGTACTAAACAGTTATTCGCAGACATTAGCGGGTATAGTCATTTAACTGCCGAATTGGAAGTGATCTTTACACTGGGCTCCATTTTTCGTGTCAACAAAATAAGTCACGGTGAAAATCAAATATGGACTATCAGCATGACTTTGCTAGATGACGATGAACCGGAACTTAAGAAAGTTCACGCGCATATTCAGCGTGAGAACGGAAACGGAGAGACAAACCTTCAGATGTTGGGCAAGATCTTGTGGAAAATTGGACAAATTGATCTAGCTGAAACTTACTATCGTCGTGCTTTCAACGAACTTCTATCTGACGATCCTCTCTGCAGTATTGTATGCGAAGATCTCGCTGCAATCAGTTTAGAGAAAGGTGATAATGATGCTTACACACGATGGCATCAAAAAGCACTCCAACTCAAAGATCAATCTACACCAAGTAATAGTGCTAACAAAAATAAAACTACTAGTACATCTGGTAAGTCTTCTTAATTAAGAACAAGTCATTTGTAAATAAATATAGACTAACACATTATCTCACGAAGATGTTCGAAATCAAAGAGAGCATGTTCAATTGTGATATCTTTTTTGTTAGATATTACACCAAAACAGTCTATCGAAACTGCGACTAACAACGACCATCCCAACGAGCATGTTAATTCCATTCTGGGCTATGTCACAGAACCGTTGCTGCCACTCCTTGAGGCATGTAGGCCATTAATAGACATTATTCATGATTTATCTTCATATATTGAAATGGCGCTCAACAAAACTCCACAAGTACCACCCGATGGACTGACGACCAATGAGAGCGCTGCAATTCGATTATACACGATTCAATGGAGTAGTCCACACCAAAGTCTACACGTAATGCTCAACTCTGCTCTGGAATCGGGCGATCGTAAGAATGTTCAACCTTTTTTTAAATATCTTAAATTATTGCTGACTGCCCTCGTCAAATTACCATGCGTTCCACCGCAGACTGTTTGGCGAGAAGTTAATAAAAATATGAGCGCTCAATTTTCGCAGAACGCAACGGTAACATGGTGGTCGTTCTCATCATGCGCATCTTCGACAGCTGATCTCGAAACAAAAGGATCGTTCAGTAAAACAGGCGAGCGAACAATAGTTTCTATCGAAATTATCAATGGTCGTCGAATACGTGGTCATTCATATTCTGACTCGCAAGATGAAATTATTCTTCTACCGGGCACTCATATGGTAGTCGATTCACGATCACAACCATCACTTGATCTTCATATTATTCATTTAAAGCAAATTATGCCAAATGAAATGAATCTCGAGCCACCTTTCAAAGGTGTTATAAATATTTCCGTCATTTACTCTAAAGTTAAATTTCATTTTCTATATTGTTTTAGGCGCAAATATTTTTCCAAAATCGAAGTAAGTTCTTAATTCACAGGCACGTATCTGAATTATATGTTTAGAAAGTCGTCTTGGTACACCAAACTAAAAGTAGTCTTGAAATAAGCCAATATGATTGTGTTTGATCTTTTCTCGCCGAACCCTCGTAACAGACATCATGTACTATTGAAATAAAATTTAAAAAAAAACAGATATTGACACTTATTCAAATTATATATATATGCCCAAACTTGAGAAAGAAATCAATGAAATTTTTCACTTATGTATCACATTAAAACCGACAAACGAAAGAAATTTTCCGATCAAATCTCGCACTTGTTTCACATGTGGACGAAGTAACAGTGCAAATTTTTCACGATATTTTGAGGTGTATCTTTTTCTATCCGAAACCTACGATTCAGCTAGATCAAAACTATTCATTCTTATCATCGCGTGTGACACCTCTCTGTGTCGTTTTTATCTCGTTGATACAGATAAGCAACGGAGAAAAAAATATTCATTTTGGTTGGACTATTGTCATCAGAAAGTAAATTAGTTATACGTCAAGAAATTTGGTCTGAGTATGAGTGAGCGCAGACTTGAGCCAGTTTTCCGGCGCATCGAAGATTGTCAAATGGAAGAGTCAAGCCATCCACTTGCTGGATATTTCCGTTGGTGGGCACTCATCAATGGAGATATGACAGCAACTACCGGAATCACCATAGGTGTTGCGGAAGCACCCGTCGCATTGCCTCGTCCAGTACGTGGCTACAGGAATGACGCTGAAGAAGTGTGAGTCAATTTTTTGTCGTGCTCTTTTCTCAAGTTCTTCTTTGATTAGGTATTACTTTTTAAGTGGAAATGGAATTGTTTCGGTGAATGGAGTGGAAAAACATGTTGGACCAGGTACCACAGTATGGATACCAGCACATGCTGAGCGCTTTTATCACAATACGGGCACTGAAACATTGAAATTTTTGTATGTCTTTGCACGAGATAAGTATAGTGATGTGCACTATACCTTTGCTGGTGAATCAGAATCAACATCGTAGTCCCCCTCGGTTGAGGGTATGGATTTTCTGTTAGTCAAGTCTAAATCCATTCTTAAAAGTGATCGTACGGTGATATAGAACTACTTTGTACGCTTGACAATGTAACAACATTGAACCGAATAGAGTTTCGATTTCGAAAATAATAAAGAAAAAAAGTCAATATCTATATTGCGAATAAAAGAATGATAGAGCAAAAACAATGAGTGAATATCGAAATAAAATATCAGCAAAAAAAGGGTGAGGTGAGGTTATGTTCAATAGCAACATCTATTACAAAGCGGATTTTGATCACAGTTATGAAGTCTGTCACCAAGTACTATAGAGAATCTGCATTGAAAATAAATAGAAATTCAAAGCAAGTTCATGTATATTTGCCAGTTACGTCAAAAAGAAATAGGCAACACAATTTACTCCACATTCCTTCTCGTTTGCTGTATGTTAGCGAGGTCTGGTAACAATAAAGAAAGTACGTATTTTCTCACGCAGAACAACTTCGATTGTCTTTCCCGGAAAGCAAGAAAACCATCATTCGCCGAATGAACGAAGAGAATGGTTTGTTTTTCATTTAACATAATGCTTTGGTCATACATCAACAAAAGTAACTTCATACGTGCAGTTGTGTCTGAGAAAAGAAAAAGAAAATGCTAACAATAAGAACGTTGATCTTCATGTTAGTCGTCACTTAGGTGACTATTGAGAAGAAAGCTTTTGTACAGATGGTTCGTGTGTTATTGCAACGCAAAAGACGCATCATATAATTACTTTATACTTAGAATAAATAGAAAAAATATTATTGTAGATTGTTTCAAAATAAACATGAACGGCAAAGCGCTACTCCTCTGGTTTTATCAATACATTTATCATTACAATCTTTTTCTATCCGAAGAAGATGATTATGAAGACAATGAGAATGATAGCGCTGTGTTGAAAGACTCGTCTGTACTTATTAAAAGGCAACGATATGCCACTTATGTATACGTTGCCCTTCTCGTCGGTAAGTGTCTCCAATTCACTTTGAATAGGAGAAGATTGGAAGATTAATTCTCTGTTTCTAGTCACTCTTTATATACTTTCATTCATTGCCCTGGTCACTCCTCGCAATCAAGTAATCACTATGTCTCACA
>CAJNOJ010001048.1:0-10798 GCA_905250025.1 Adineta ricciae
ACAAGCGGAAAACCATTCTAGGGAGTATCTAATTATTCGACTCTTCTGAACAAATGATGGAACTGCACTGAATATTGGCATACTTTTACACACCAAAATAGTTAAATTTGCATCCGTTTTTCGAATCGATTAGTGTGTACATCCAATCCTGCACATTTTTTTACTCGTTATAATTTTCCGATCATGTATTTATGTCTGATTGTCGCTACGAACAATAATGCGATTAACCGTTCGGTTTTTACCTTAGTTTACTTTTTTTGTTGTAGTTTGTTCTCATTCACATTATCACTATTGTCTCTAAAGAAAACTTATCTGTATATTAGCTTTTCGCCTCATATATTCGTTGGAACTCATTAATGCTTTTCCACTTGTATAGACATGTTCATATGGTTCATTCTTATTTATTTCGGAAAAATATTGAAAACGGACAAAACCGAGACTATAAGCGGAAGATATGGAGATGAGACTAAGGAACGTCCTTTTACCGTGAATGTTTATTATCAATATTTCTTTTGTCGACATTTGTAAACTTTTCATTTCAAATATATCGATTTTCGTTAGTTTTCTGCTTTGATGCTATTGGCACATGTCAAATCACTTTTGATGAGGTATAATAAAAGAAAAAATCTTCCTATTTTTGCTCATTTTGCATATTGTATTATTATCTTGATTGATTACACTTCTATCTCAAGCCCATTTTTAAAATCAAACGGCCGATTAAAGCTAGGTAAATTTTGTCATACCAAGAATGATGTATTTTTCTTTCAGAAAAGGGTCAGCGAATCCAAAGGATGAGCGTTACTTGTTTTAATTTGGGCTAGGAAAACCTAGAATAGATTAACTTGCACCGTGATTTCATCGACCAAGAGGAAAAAACTAGATGATGCTTATGATATCCATATTCACAAGCACCTGAATTCGAATCGAGCAAGAAAATAGCTATGATGATGGCTCTACTAGTGATCACCAACACTAAAATGCTTTGATATTATACTATTGAAGGAATTCAGATGAGAAGTAGCAATGGAAAATAACTTAGTCATTTACCGAAATCGAGCATAGAATAATGGGAGATTTAAGAAATAGATCAAGTAAACAAAAATCAACGACGGGTCAGTTCTAGGTTTCCCAGACCCAAAGTAGGATCCTTAGCAGCTAGTACTCGACTATAGTTCAGGATATAGATTCATAGAATACAGTATTGTAGGATCAAAATATTTGATAGTAAAGTTTAGAGTACAATTTGCTTTCGTATTTGTACACTAATAGGAAGAGTAGTGTCTTTTTCTATAAGCACCGATAGTAGTGAACTTTGTACGACTACGAATCAGCAAACATAGACACTTATCTTCGTATAGATTTCTGCTTATAACTCAGGTAACATATTCACTAATCATACAGGAATATATAATCAGGCTAGAAACGACAAGAAAGGTTATGGTAACAATTTGAATCCATATATTCAAAAGCTCCTCTTTATGTCTCCATGCTCTTTCCAGCTCAGCTACCCATACTTTTGATTCCTATGGAGTACAACGAAAAGCCATAAACCAATGAAAAAGATTCTTGCCGCTTTTCATGATAATAGTAGTCGCAAAGAGCTTTTCTTCTTCGGAAAGAGTCCTAAAATTTCATACCTTAACCCTTTCGGGACGGGTATCTGTTGAATAAAACTAAACCTTTCAGTGACTCTATTACTCTATATTAGAAGCTGAGTTTTTAGGGTTTAATTTGACAACCATCCTAGGAGCTTTTTGTCCTTTGAAATATTTCTGAACTTGTTTCGACGGCTTCTGTTAACTTTTCGCTAAGTGATATTCACAAGAAACCAATTTCGTGAAATATGCTCGGTGGTATATATATCATCTCCGTGCCCAAAGGATTAAAGTTGCTAAACAATTATTATAGTCCTTCTCGTACAGGAATATTCTGGAGAACTATCCATTTTCACAAAAAAACTATTCGTAGAAGCATGTGAAAGAGTGACTATCTATTTACAGAAAAGTGTTGGAAAAATTACTTACAGAACCTTTCTTCACACGATATTTTCCCGCAAAAGTCGATAAAAATTTCTTTGATAAATATCTGTTCGAAAACCGACACAAAAGATTTTTACTAATCAAAGACAAATTTCTCTCTACTACAGTAGTCCTTCATGAGAAACCTTTTCAGCAACATTCTTCGTTAAAAAAAGCTCATTTTTACAAAATCTATGAGCAAAAATCTTTTAACAGGGGCTTTGAACTGGTTTTCTCTTTGAAAAAACGTTTTCTACACTCAACAGCCATAGCTTCAGATTCCCCGACCTCGATTACCATTCGGTAAAACTTTCCTGTGTAAATCACTTTTTAACTATTAACTATTAATAATTAGTTAATAATCAATTAAAGCTAACATCAGATTCAGCTTCTCCGACCTCGATTACCCTTCGGTCAAACTTTCACCTGCGAACGAGCAATACTAAGTTTTTTGTAAAATCAAGTAACAGACTTACCTCACTCTCTGCAAATGCTCTGCTTCGAGGAAAAGAAAAAATTCTGATCCACATTACTCGCACATTGAACAAATACACAAAATTATTGGTGTAGAGAAAATACCATGTTCTTGTTTTGTCCATTTCATTGGCTGTATTGAATGAGCCAACGGTTGATGTTGCCATATTTTACTACGATGCATGGTCACGTAATTAGCATTTTTCTTAACGATGCTTGACTCAAAATTGGAAAATGAGAGATGGAACCGATAGAGCTCGTCGAGATCTACTTGGAAACCATGTGTTCTTAGTTGGAAATCTCTTTATCGCGAATCGCAGTTGAAAAAACTTGAATCTTATACTAAGATATCCTACGTCTTTTTTCCCTCATCTCTTATGAGGTCACATGTGTTAATCAGTTGTATCTTATATATTATATTCACATTCTCATACGCAGCAGGTTCTTTTTCTATTTCATCTCTCCTATTTTTGTAAAAAATAGATATTCTTCTTTTAATTAGTAAGCGAATCGTTTTTGAGAGATCTACCCTTGAAAAGATATTTCTCGCGTTCGTTTAATTGACGGGCACAACCAACGGAATCTTTATAATTGAAATAATCAGCTATAATTAAATTACCGACATGTAGATTCATATTGAATGGTAATAAACGACTGTGGCAACGAAAAACTGCAGTTTTGTATGTGAAACATAAGTTTTCAAATATATCGACTGTAAAAGTAGAATGAACGAACATACGTATCGGTAGACCTTCATTCTCACAAATTATCTGTTCATGAAAAACAAAATGGTTGATTCTACTATCAATGCTAGTCTACCACGGTTTCTTACTCGTGCTATCACCTTCTCACCCGTTCATTTTCGGTCACTCATTCAACCAAGAACTCGATCAAGCGGAAGTTTTGATCTCTCACCAATTCTTCTTAACGAATAAGAACAAAATATAGAGGAAAATATCGTTCTGACAAAGTAAATTCTTTTTGTGTGTTTATCTTCTCAAAACAAAAGTCTCCTCTAATAATTTATACTCATAATGAGAGATTATTCACATGAATTGATTGTATCTAATTTTTCTTTCACATTCACAACAGTTATTGGTCCTTTGAATAAGAAATCATTTTTTGCGTATTTTTAAAATATTGATGTTTATATCTGGCTATTCATTTTTTCTAACAATCAATGATGGTTATGGTTCTCATTAGATTAGTAATAGACTGATCAATTACTCAAGTTAATGGAGAAAAATGAGCATGATTTCTTACTAGCACATTGGCTTCGTTAAAGAAAGAAGAGTGAAAAATATTTTTCTCCAATACACGACGCATATGAGTGACAGAAAAAAAAAGTTATTGATGCATGACCGTTATCTAACCCATGTATTTTCGTTCGAATTATTTAACAGATAAACACGAATATGTGATTTATTTGTAACACACACCGTATACTTTCATATTGACATTTTTTTCTCATTTTCCACGTGTAATTGTATTTCTATCTTTGCTTTCTATCCAGCGAGTAGGAAAAAAAACCATCAACTTATACTTGAAAGAAAAGTTACTCTTAACGATCTATGGCTTCTATTGATAATAATACAGAAGGAATGGAGTTTTCAACCTCTCGTCAGAGCGTTTCTATTCAACAAAAGAATAATCAAACAAGGAACAATGGTAGAACTGCTGAACGAAGATTATTTAAGCCTGAATGGCGTTTGTAAGTCATTTTTTATTTCATTTTTCGAGTCATCTATTGAGATTGAAATATGAAAAAGATGTTGTATTAAACTTTTTCTCCTACGGAAAATGTTTTCATTTTTAATCAAGAATTAAGTTCATATTTAAGAATTTTCAGTATGTCGAGATAATTGTATTGCGCTTCTTAGGAAATGTGGTTCTTTATCAATATCTGGTCTTACGGTTGTTGTCGCAATGTTCTTTATATATCTATGTGTGCTTATGATTATCGGTATTGTGATCGTTTGTTTGACTGCACCGAAACCAAAGGGTATGTACTCATAAACGAATTCACCATGCTATTCAACATTTTATTTTCAATTAATTGTGTTCGATTTGAAAATTTTTCTTTTGTATTATTTAGTCAAAAAGTGTGAATTAAAATTTTTCTCAACATCCCCAAAGCCCATCGAATATAATTATGGTCCAAAGTCTGTTGCCG
The DNA here is from genome assembly GCA_905250025.1 of Adineta ricciae. Lineage (NCBI taxonomy): Eukaryota > Metazoa > Rotifera > Eurotatoria > Adinetida > Adinetidae > Adineta > Adineta ricciae. Next base: position 4,666 of record CAJNOJ010001048.1, read on the forward strand.
TAGGTTATTTTGATAATGATACTTGGCTAGATATGGTTGTTGCCGACTTTCTTGTGAATAAAATATCGATATATTCGGGAAATAGCAATGGAATTTTTACGAAACAAAACGAATATTCTACTGGTCCGTATTCTCGTCCGAATATGGTGGCTGTTGCTGATTTGAACAATGATTTTCGATTCGATATTGCAGTGGCAAATTTTGGTACTAATAATATTGCTATATATCTTGGATTTGGTAACGGATCTTTCTTCAGTCATTCACAAATTTCTACTGGAAGATCACGTCCTATTTGGATTAGCTTAATTGATTTCGACAATAATACATTAGTGGATACTGTTACTATTGGTTATGGAACTCATAGTATAGGAATATTTTATGCATATTCACATGGATTATTTTCTAGTCCAATAACGTACTGGACGGGCTATGATTCTTTTCCAACATCGCTGGCTTTTGGCGACGTTAATAACGATCATTATCTAGATATTGTTATTGCCAATTCTGGTACAGACAATATTCTCATACTTATCGGCAATGGCAATGGTACTCTTACACAGCACATCATTCTATCTACAAATGTAGATTCACATCCACGATCAGTAGCCGTTGGTCATTTCAACAGTGATAACTACTTAGATATTGCAGTTGCGAATTATGGAACTGACACTATTGGCATCTTTATCAATAATGCAAACGGAACTTTTACAAAGCAGATTTTCTATCATCTCAAACAAGCTTCTCCTTACTCGATAGGTGTCGGTGATTTTAATCAAGATAATCGAATGGATTTACTTAGTACTAATAAAGGTTCGAATAATGTTGGTGTACTTCTTGGATATGGAAATGGTAGTTTTCAAAATCCACAAATGAAATCAACTGGATCAGCTTCTTCCATCGTATTCACAATATGTGATATCAACAATGATCATCGACTAGATGCTATTCTGATTAACAATGATACTGAAAGTATAAGTACTCTAATTGGTTGTTTTGAAGGCTTTTCTGATCGTCTGTCCTTTAAAGTTGGTGCTTCTCCTAATCATATCACTGTTGCGGATTTGAATGGTGACCAACGATTGGATATAGTCGTTGCTAATTTTGACGATCAGTCTATCAGTGTTCTTCTTGGATACGGCAATGGATCTTTTACAAATCAAATGAAATATTTAACTGATTTATCTCCACAATCCTTAGATATTGCTGATTTGAACGATGATACTCGATTGGATATCGTTGTCGCCAATATTGATAGTAGCACTATTGGTGTTTTTTTTGGATATGGTAACGGATCTTTTACCAATGAAACAACTTATTTAACTGACGATTTTCCACGTTCTGTAACCATCAGTGACTTAAATCATGACACTTATCCAGATATTGTTTTTATTAATTCTGGTAACGATACTATAGGTATTCTTCTGGGATATGGCAATGGTTCTTTTGCGAACCAAATTACACATTCAACTGGGCCTAATCCACAATCTTTAGCAATTGGCGACTTAAATAACGACACTCATCTAGATATTGCTGTTGTTAATTTTGAAAGTAACAATCTCCTAATCCTTTTTGGATATGGTAACGGTTCGTTTACAAATGAAACAATTTATTCTGCTGGTACAGGACCATTCTTTGTTCGTATTGATGATTTGAATAATGACACACAGTTAGATATCGTCGTCGCCAATATTGACAGTAATACTGTCAGTATTTTTCTTGGATATGGCAATGGCTCATTTACCAATCAATCCATTTACGGAAGTGGAAGTAATCCAAGATTTTTCGCTATTGGCGATATAAACAATGATACTAAAAAGGATATTATTATTGCTTGTGACAATTTAGAAATGATAAGTGTTATTTTCGGACATGGTAATGGGTCTTTTCAAATTCCAATGTTCTGGACCACATATGCTCGTTCATACTCTCTGGCTATTGCTGATTTTAACAATGATACTCGACTAGACATTATTGTGCTCGACAATAAGTACAATTCTGTGGATGTATTACTTCAATTGAATCGTGGAGCTTTGAAAAATAGTATGACTTATGCCTCTGGTGGGGCTTCGAAACTTAGTTCCATTGATCTTGGTGACATGAACAATGACAGTCGATTAGATATCGTTGTTGCTAACTCTGGTACAGATGATATAGGTATCCTCTATGGATATGGTGATGGTCATTTTACAAAACAAACGATGATTTATATGGGCTCTAATTCTCAACCTTCATCCATCGTCATCAGTGATTTTAATGGTGATTCTCAGCTAGATATTGCAGTGGCTAGTTATGGAAATAAAATTGTTCAGATGTTACTTGGATACAACAATGGATCATTTATCAATCAAATAGATTATGGAATATATTTACCTTCTTCACCATCTCTTATCGTTCCTGGTGATTTCAATAATGATGGACGATCAGAAGTTGTAGTTGCATACGATAAAAATGATTATATTGATATTCTTATTTCATACAATACAGGATCTTTTATAAATCCTCAGTCATATCCAGTTGATAAACGTCCATACGCTATAGCTGTCGCTTATTTGAACAATGATACTCATTTAGACATCGTTGTTGTAAACTCCGGTAGTGATAGCTTGAATATTCTTCTTGGATATGGCAATGGTTTATTTACCTTGCAAATGACATATTCAACTGGTTCTTCTCCAGAATTTTTATCTGTTAGTGATTTAAATAATGACACTTATATAGATATTGTTGTGGTTAATTATGATGAGAACAGTATATCCATCTTTCTTGGATATGGTAACGGTTCGTTTGCAAATCAAAGCATCTATCAAACCGGTTTATCTCCACGTACTGTATCTATTGGTGACTTCAATCATGACACTCTTCCTGATATTGTGGTTGCGAATTACTATAATAATAGTATCAGTATCTATTTTGGATATGGTGATGGCTTATTTACAGATCGAATCGAATATTCCACAAGTTCTTCTCCAAGATCTGCATCTGTTGGCGATTTCAACCACGATACTCATCTGGATATTGTTTTTGTCAATTATCGAAGTAATACTGTGGGCATCCTTTTCGGATATGGTAATGGATCATTTTCAGCTGAAAAGACGTATTTGACGGATTTCAAACCAAGCTTTGTCACTGTCGCCGATCTTAATAACGACACTTATCTGGATATTGTTGTTCTTGCTTTCAATAATTTTACAATGAATATCCTTCTCGGACAGGGCAATGGTACTTTTGGAAACTATGTTGAGTATGACACTGGTGATCTTCCACAAACGGCAACTATTGCTGATCTAAATAACGACAATCACTTGGATATTGTAGTTGTCAACTCTGCTAGTAGTGATATAAGTGTCTTCTTAGGATATGGAGACGGTTCTTTTACAGATCAAAAGATGTATTCGATTGGAATTGATCCACACGACGTAGCTGTGGGTAATTTTAATAACGATTCTCAACTTGATATGGTTATTGCGAACTCAGGTGAAGATAATGTCATCATATTCTTTGGTTCATTGAATGAAATATTCCTGCAGCAAACGAGAGTTGTAACTGATAATAGTTCTCGACCACGATCAATTGTTGTTGATGACTTTAATAATGATCACCAAATGGATCTTTGTGTCGCTTATTCCGACAGTAATAAAATTGGTATTTTTCTTGGACTAGGTAATATTTCCTTCCAGAATCCAATAACACATTCGACTGGTTGGAATTCATCCCCATATTCTGTGGCAGCTGGCGATTTTAATAATGATACTAAATTAGATCTTGTTGTCGCTAATTATGCTTCTCACAATATTGGCATTTTTCTAGGGTATGGCGACGGTTTTTTTTGCAAATCAAGTCATCCTTTCAACTGGTCCCTCTTCATTTCCATCTGTTGTGTCTACTGGTTATTTCAATGATGATGATCAACTAGACATTATTATTGCTAATTATGGCAACAATAAAATAGAAATATTTCTTGGTCTCGGTAATGCGACATTCGAAAGTAGTCTCGTATTTCCTCTGGAATATAGATCTCAACCATTCTTTCTCCGAACTGGTGATTTCAATACTGATAAGAAGTTGGATTTCGCCGTGGTTAATAATGGTTCTGACAGTATAAGTGTTTTGTTACAGACATGCTGATTATAATTCTGAACAGTGAGGGTATTTGTCACACGTAGAATAACGAATGTCATTACTGTTTGATGTGTATCATTCCTCACTCTCACGCTCGAATTATTTTATTGAATTAAGAAACAAGGGTGAGGGTGTGATGATGGGTGTGGGTGAGTTTACATCTTCTTCTATATATATATAAAGAAGAAAGTTTGTCTGTCTGTCTGTTTGTTTGTTCGTTATGCATTCAGTCCCTGTAGTAGCTATCGGCGTGAAATTTTCCACAATACTTCCTGAGACCCAGAGGAAGGTCGACATCTATTTTGTTCCGAGAACAAATGAACCAGACGTTTGGTACAGGCAATCTATGAAACTGACCAATAGGATTGCAGGATTTTAGAAGTGGACGAAATTAATAGCGAAGGCGGCCGGAAGCCGTCTGAGCGCTCATAGACAACAATCCGCGTGTTCTCTACGCCTATGATAGTTCGGTGAATGCTACAGATAACCTGCGAAATTCACCAATAGCGTTACAGGATCTCAAAAGATTAAGACAAATGCTGAGGGTGGGTGAATTCGAAGGATATAAGGTATGAAATGACGTGAGAGTGAGAAAGGGTTCGATCAATCACTAGCTGGAGTGGAAAATGAATATGAGAGAAAGAGGAAATTTTTATAATTTCTGAGGCAGAAATTAGCTTCGGCAACTCTTTTGCATGAAAAGATATAGCCGAAACTGCCATTTTATGCGATGCACGGCGGGAAAATAAGGACTGGAAGCGTAGAAATTTGAATTATACTGATTTTCTACGTGTTATAGCTCTTCAAAACGTGAGATGTTCGACATGGATATCTTTTATTTGCAGCGGATACTCCATCTAGTTTTATATATAAGGGATTTCAAAATAATATTATTTTAACCGATAATCAATGAAAATACTAATTTGGATATTATTGCATATAAAACGAAAAAATCGAATAATATAAGCATAATATTAGGAGATGGAGCTAGAAATCTCAAAAGAAAAAATATCCGTACAAGCAATAATAAGGAATTCTATAGATTTAGAGTTTGTGGTGTTGGTAATTTCAATGATGTTAGTTACAAAGGCGTTGACTTTTATTCATTCGAACACATGAATCACTGTTGGTAAATGTGTCTTTTCTTTTAAAAAATGTTTTGTCGCAACGAAAATCATCGATATTTTTTCCCTGAAACGGTAAGATAAATATTCCTAAAATGATGAAAAAGAAAGGCAAGACGAAATGAACTCAACATAAATATAATAATGTATTATGCTAAAATAATGTTATTTTAACAATATTTAAATTTCAGATCATAATCGTTAGAACAATGCCTTCTGCCATAGCCAGTAGAAATATGATTATATGTTTAATAATTGTTCGTGGAAAATATGTGTATCTCTTGAGATAATATTCATTATAATACATACAACTAACTTCATTTACGTGACTAGAAACATTTTGAAGATCAGCAGCAACTTGTTCTTGTTCACTTGCTAAAGCACTTGTTTCTGTTACGTACGTATGAATAGGTATTTTAACATGTTCATTGCATCCTTGCATATGTCTTTTATAAATCATACGATTATGAATTAAATTACCATTTCGTTTAAAGATGATAATATTATATATAGAGAGAATAATATCTGTGAGACATATCACTAAATTTAAGGCAACAAATGGTTTCCATTTTGAGCTATCTTCAAAAATAGGTTTCAGCATTGAGCTAATTCCACCAGCAGCGAGAGCAATAAGAAGTAAAAGAATTGTCACGGATCGATACATCAAAAAATGACCACCACGCATATATTTTTTTTTGAGGAATATTATCAGCAGCAGTACTATTGAATTGTCTCACAGCAAAATTATAGCGTGCTGGATATGTATTTCGAATTGTAGTTGATACTCCAGTATCGACTTCGGGACCTGTATTCACTTGAACTCTTGTTGAGCCCATGTAAGCATTTCCTTGATCGTCGTATACTACAACAGTTATTTTTAAGCGCTAGTT
>CAJNOJ010001049.1:0-10760 GCA_905250025.1 Adineta ricciae
AAATCGATTGAGCTGATCGGAAGAAAGTCCACTCACAAGGTGAGCCATTTTTAGCTGGATATTCCAAACAAGTCAGAAATAGCGACTACACTTTTCAACGATATATCTCTTATTGAATAAGGTGGTTGTGTTCTCCATGTCGAAATGTATGTACAGTAAAAATTTCAGGTCTCTATCACATTGTCCTGAAGAGATATTACGAAAATACTGCATGTGGGCGACAGCTGAAAAAATTCAAAAATTGATAAAATTCCATTTTTAGTGCTTTCAGTAAATTTCGTGTATCTCAGTCAAAGTTCAAGCTTTAAGGCTAAAAATTTGGAACTATGCCTAATAAAATACCCTCTACAAGATGGGATAGATGCCGGTAAAATCGGCGACATCGATTGAGCAGCCCTGGTTGTCGTTCTCGTGCAGTGACCTATATATAGGTCACCCGTAACCAAAGGGTTAACAACCATCAAATCTACCAAATTATGTATATTGTTTTGAATTTTCGCTTATTATCTATATAGATATTTTTTCATAAAATGTAAACGAAAAAATATGTATGATTCGTATTTTTTCGTCACATTCGCTCTCTACTTTCAATCTTGTTTATACATTCCTTCGCGAACGCTTCTTCTCTGAAAAAAACAGATATCAGTCTATCGCATAGCATATTTGCACATCTCACCGTCAATCTTTTATTGTTTTTTCTTCGACATTCCGTTGCATTGTTTCATATCTTAGGTTTATTCATGCTAGAAGCTGATCACCTATCCATGGGGAATATATTAAAGTGCATTCTTTCCCACATACCCATGCGTAGTATAGTCCAGAGTTCACTTTCCTCATAAGCACTATAAATACTCAGAACAATTTCGACCATATATTCATTTTGTTTCAGTTATCATAAAAGTAAGCACCATCTATATATTCTTTCATTACTTTATAACTTAACAGTCATATTCTTATTGTGATTATTCTATTATTCAGTACGAGACTGCCTTTCTCTTTCTAGTCTACACCGTTAAATCAATATTTCATTCTAATAATCAAAACTCTTACTCATACCTTCCACAAAGTCCTTATTGAGAAACTGCCACCATTTTCTTAATACTATGATTTATTTCAGAATTTCCTTTAGGCCAATAGCCAAAGATATCATACCGTTTAATACAAGCAACAAATCAACATGGAGCAAAATCACCTCATCACATCAAGGAAAATTATCTTCCAACATTCATCCCATCATGTAACACAATTATAAAAAAATCCATTCACTTCAAATCACAACAGCAATAATATCATTCCGCTCCAAGCGTACAAGCCTACGAGATCAGTGAGTATTGATACAAGCTTATTTAGACAACAGAATAAAATCAACGAAGCTAGACTAATACTATAAATTTAATTCGGAATCCATTTCGACTCAAGCATATTTTTTTTATATCGTCTGATGATCGATTCTTTTAATAAGAGTCGAAATCCGGACAGTGGTAGTTATAATTTTGAACTCAAGAGCACGTTATGCTTTGCATAATAACTACCTTTGACAATAGATTGTCTTCATCTGTAGGTTCGAAAAAGAGAGTTAGCTGTGTATCTGCAGCGGAGCTGGGTCCAGAAAACGAACAAAGCAAATGTTGTCTGTGATGCTTAACTAATGTCTTTACGTGCTATACCAATACAACGAGCATACACTCAAAGAGGGTTTATGACTGAAAAATATGTTCATCAACCTGATCTACCCCTAGATCAACCCTTTTGTCTTCAAAAACCCACGCAGGGTTTGTTATACGTTGCAAACTGATAAACCCAAGGGTTTATTCCCTATTGATAAGCTCTTTTTCCATTGATTAGCTTCATCATCTCTAAAATGACGGGTTTCTTATAAGTGATGACAAACTCTTGACTGAGGGTTGATGAAGCTGATCAATGGAAAAAGGGTTTATCAATAGAGAATAAAACCTTGGGTTTATCAGTTTGCAATATATAACAAACCCTTCGTGGGTTTTTGAAGAAAAAATGGTTGATCTAGGGGTAGATCAGGTTGATGAACAAATTTTTTAGTCATAAACCCTTTTTTGAGGGTTGATTAAACGCCGGATTTTTTTTTAGTGTAGGATCAGTGAAACTATGAGCTTGGGTGTGGGTGGACATGTTTAGGTTAAATGAAGACTGAATATGATACTTGGTAATCATTAATAGAATTCTGGATACTGGTGAAATAAATGGGCACACTTGTCTCCGATTTGGCAGAGTAAACTGAGGTCCATTGCACATTCACCCAGATGCTCATTCAGATCCTTATCATTCGATGAGAGCACATTACTTGTGCTTGAAGAAATTCAGGTTTTGTAATTTTGAGGGTAGTTATAGGCACACACACACACAACAGTGTTTGTGAAGAATGTAAGAAAGATTCTGGGTGGTTGCATAGATTACAATTACTCTTGTATATCAATGTACCAATTCAGTAGAAGATCAGGTGAGTCAGCCTCGACGAAGGTTATTTGTACAGATTCTATTTTGAGACATAAAAATGTTGTTAGATAACACATCACTTACACGCCACATCATCAAGCATACCATCTTCATCATTTCTTGCTGCAACAGTGTTGACTTTTTATTTAGCTTTTACTTGATAAGAACTTTATCTAATGTACCTGATATATTTGCATATGCTTTTATCTTTCCTTTGTATTTAGGAATATTTATAATATGAAACGAGCAATGAAGTAGCAGTCATTTCTTTATATTACGTTTTTTTTAAATATTTATAGATTATGAAGATGTTACTTATTTTCTGTATCAGTCTTCTTGTAACAGCTATACCAACACCAACCGGTGCTCATCAAAGAGATGAGAATTTGGTCTCACTCATCATTGAAAATTCTGATTCTGGCCGTGTTATTCCACCAACAATACATGGTGTTATTCTGGAAACGAATATTAATCGAGGCGATGATGGTGGTTTATATGCTGAACTTATTTATAATCGTGCTTTTCAAGGTTTTCTTGTTTTTGAATATACAATTCTTTCAATTAAATATAATTTATATTTAGAAAAGGATCGATCATTAGATGGTTGGTCAACCTTTGGTGAAGCATCAACAACTCTTACTAAAAATCATCCATTACATAGTACTCTGCCTGTTCAATTGAGATTTTCAATCACGATTCCATCATTTAGCACATCTGGTATTAGAAACGGAGGTTTCTATGGTATCAATCTAACAGCTCAAAATTATACAACAAGTTTCTTTTATCGAGCATCGGCAGGTGCATTTGTATTCGGTGATAATTTAAAGGTTGGTTTTAGTGATTCGACTGGTCAGACTGTTTATGGCACGAAAAGTATAGATGTATCTAGAGCGCCTATTGATCAATGGTTTTATTTCAATTTTAATATCACGGTTTTTGATGCTGCTCCAACTACAAAGAATTTCTTCTTTATTGAGTTTCCTGCGGCTAGTGAAGGTAATTTCGAATTTAATTTAATATCAAGTTTTCCATCGACATTTAAAAATCGACCAAATGGTGCTCGAAAGGATATTGCACAGGCATTTGCTGATTTAAAACCTGGTTTTGTTCGACTTCCTGGTGGTAATGATCTTGAAGGTCCATCGATTCCTGAACGTTTTATTTGGAATAATACAGTTGGTTTACTTGAAAATCGACCTGGACGACGAGGAACATGGACAGGTTATAATACAGAAGGTTTTGGATTATTAGAATTATTAACTTTTACTGAAGATATTGGTGCAACACCTATTCTAGCAGTGTATGCTGGTTATTCATTAGATGGCAAAGCTGTACCAGAAGATCAATTACAACCTTATATTGATGAAGTAATCAAAGAATTAGATTTTCTTACTGCATCAGCAGATAATAATGAAATGGGTGCTTTACGCAAACGTTTAGGTCGAAGTCAACCATTTGATATTCGTTATGTTGAAATAGGTAATGAAGATTGGCTTGGTGCTGCTCCAAGTACCTATGGTTATCGATGGTCAGCTTTTTATAAAGCACTTTCTCAACGATATCCAAAGATAACATTTATTGCAACAACAACTAATAATATAAAATCTCCACCAGCTGTTGATGATCATGATTATCAAGTTCCATTATATTTTATAGAAAATTTTCGTCGTTATGAAAATGTACCTCGATCGGGTCCAAAAGTACTTGCTGGAGAATTTGCAGTTATTAATGATAATGATTCATACATAAATGATCCATTTGGTCCTGGTCGACTAAGTTATCCTTCAGTTAAATCTGCGGTTGCTGAATCGATTTATCGAATTGGTTTTGAACGTAATTCAGATATAATTATTGGTGGTTGTTATGCTCCTGTTCTTCAAAATGTTTACAATACACAATGGACACCAAATTTAATTGTTTTTAATACAAGTTTTGTTGTTAAAACAACTTCATATCTTGCTCAAAAGATTTTTGGTGAAAATCTTGGTAATCTGATTCTTCATTCTGTAGCTATAGGTCCCACTATGACACGTCAATCAATAAAACAAGGAGAAGAAGGTGATGGTAAACTTGGTAATCTTTATTTTATTGCTACAAAACAAACTAATACGAATACATTAATTGTTAAATTAGCAAGTGTTGATTCAAAGGATATTACTGTTACAACTCAAATTGAAGGTTCAATAACATCAGCTACAGGTACTGCCTATATTTTAAGTGCTGGTTCAGGCGTTGATCCTTCAAAAGTATCGAATACAATTGATAATCCAAATGCTGTATCGATCATTACAAAATCTGTTTCAACAGAATTTGGAAGTTTTACAATAACTATTCCTTCATGGAGTGTTGTTGTTATTACTCTTCCTCTTTGATTCTATTTTCATCAACATATTACTGATGATTCATCCTTTTTTTTCTTCATATTCAACTATTCCTATAATAAATTCTTTTTGAATAATTTTTGAAAAAATTTTTGAAAATAAATAAATTAACAAACGATAACAAACAAATATATAAGAGAGTGAGAGTATGAATATTCTCTTATCCGTGATTCTCATCCTCATGTTCACCTCGTTTCTTTTATTTTGACGAAATGAGCACTTTATTTTAACTAAATTAGCTAAAAATAAACAAATATGGAGTAAAGACATTGATTATAGAAATAAATTTCATATAAAATTTAGAGTGTTTTATCTTATAAGTATGACTAATGAAATTTTTATTTCAGTCAATGCAAACGTATACCCATGAAAATGTCGTGGACCACCTCCAAATGGTAAATAACTCGTTGAATTATGATCAGATTTCTAAAGTTTATGATCAAAATGAATGACGTAAACTGAAACTTACATTATAGAATCTTGAAGAAAAAGTATGAAGATATTCTTCTCATCTAATATGTTCGAAATTACCTTTATCAATGTGAATTCCAATGACAATTGTATGTTCAACAACACGTCTTTGAATAATTGCTGGAATGAGAGGATATATTATTCTTAATACTTTTAAAACAAACATATCCATATAAGAGATTTGTACCACAAAGTCATAATCAGGATATTTTTTCATTTCATCAACACAAGATAATTGATCGATTTCTAATTGAAGTTTTTCAAGAATATCTCGATGTGTAGCAAGCACATACATAGCATTAACTTGAAGTATAGTTCTTGTTGTTGTTTCATATCTAAGCTATCATAAAAGCACAAAGATAATACTCTTCTGTTAATTAATAATATAATTGATTATTATTTATTGTATTTTGTACAGAGAATATTTTAACAAATTAATAAAACAAAAAGATTTCATTTACATTAATTATTTCTTTTGTTATTACTTAGAACATAAGTTGTAAAAGATTATTTCGAGAAATATTTGTTCCCTCGTGTTAGCGTCATGGGTTGTTACTACATGACACTATCGTTTTTCATATCTATGTACATATATATAGATATGTTTATGTTTCTTTACGTTCGTCTCTTTTCTTCCTCTCTTCACATTCCTTTCTGTCGTGATACACATTTTCTTTTCTTTTCTTTTCTTTCCTGTGGAATGTGTTTCTTCTATTGATCATCATGTCCTCATGATGATCATTCTTTGTTGTCTTTCCGTAATTTTTTGTGGTGGTTAGACCATGCTGTTATTTTTCAGTTGTCGTTTTTTTTCTATTTGTTGCTCTATATATAGAGTTGTTTGTTTTCATTTTTGTGTGATTCTCTTTATTCGTTTGTTTTGTTCTGGTCTGACCAGAATAAACGTGGTTGCCATCTCACATCTTTCACTGGGTACGGTAAGATCGATTTCTTTTTCGAGATCCATAGATCATTTGCGATCCAGGATTCATTATTGATTGTGATAGGTACACACACATTTTCGAGACTATAGGATTTTCACATCCCCTACGTCGAGAACCTCACAGTTCTAGACTAGATGGAAGAGTGAAAATGTACATGTAACGGCTAGCTGCAAGTGCCCGACTGACCAGTCGTCGATTTAATGAATCATATTTCAAAAAATTAATTTTGTGATTTTCATATAGCTTTAAGATTTCTTGGATTTAGAACTTAATCATTGGTCTCTAAGAGCATATCTGGCAGCTCTTTAAAGTTCTTCGTGGTGAAAAGAAGATTGAAACCTTTTCCAGAAAATCATATACTTCTGTAAAGTTTCTGAGTTTTCGATTATGAACTGATTTTCCGAAATGAGCTCACTTCTGGATCACGTCTTCGCCCGAATGAAGTTAAGATAGTAAAAAGATTTCAGGAACCGAAATTGTTCAACGTAAAGCATTCTGACAAATTATCAAATGATCCGATCGTTCAGCTGATATAACTTTTTTCTCTCTTTGGACGAATATTAGCGCTCTAATAATATCCTTTCAATAGAGGGTTTAGTGGCCACTAGGCCGCGTTACTTGTTCTTTTATCTTAGTTTAAAAGATTTTATCTATGAGTAAGAAAAACAAAACTTAAGATAAAATTCTGTATTGTTATATATACGTATTATAAAACCAACGTCGTTTTAAATAATATTATATCGTTTTCAAAGATGATTTTTCGTATGTTTATTTTCTTTACATTGCTTATTGGATTATCTATTGGAATAATATGTTATGATTGTTCATCTGTACGTGACATGTATAATTATATAGTTACAACTGATACAATACCTAAAGAATTTGGTGATTGTCCAATAAGAAGAAATAGAATTTCGTGTTACATTAATTTACGATGGCTTTTAACTTCAAAACAAACTGGAATATTTATCAGTTCAATTGGTGATGAAATGAAAAATTCCTCTTTTATCTCAGCTGGAAATGTACTTAGTGCTTATGCTTATTTGAATATTGAAAGAAAAAAAGAATTTTTCTTACATTCATTTACTTATTCTTGTTCAAGTGATCGATGTAATGATATCAATACATTCAAACGTATTTTATATTCATTAATTATTACTGATCAATTTAATGATATTAAAAATAGATTAATACCAGTTGAACCATTTGATGGTCATTGGTGTTTAATGTTTTCAAATAAAACATCGATTGATACATGTAGTGAAAAAATACCAGTGGATCCAACAGATTGTAAACAATGTTCAACAAGATATCTTCAGGATTCAGAAGGAAATCGAATCTGTGCTGGTTGTTTCACTGATCGTTTTCTTTTACCATCAATAACTCGTCTTATAGAATTTAATATTATTGATCGAACGACTAATGATCGATCGTTTATTGATTGTCAATCAAAAAATTGTAATGGAGTTGAAACAATGCAATTAATTAGAGAGAAAAGTACAATTCGATTCAACTATGATCAATTTTTAAATACTACCCGATAAAATCATTTAAAAATAAAATACATATAAGAAAATCTATAAGTCTATCGAATTCTAACGAAGAAGCTACATCAAATGATTCCGAACTTATTGTATGCTTTATCTCTTGACTTTACACGTATGACTCAATGAGACAAAGAAAATCTTTCCAGCGTTTTTTCCGATGGCTCTTCTTCTCCGAGATATGACTGAAAAGATAACGTAAGAAATTGTACTTTTTCATTTTCGAAGTTTATTTTTTGTTCAGTTGTTGTTTATGCGAAGAGAAGAAAACCGTTTCATATGTTGTTCTTGGTGTCGTATCGATCATGGCAGGTTATATTTGTTGTCGCTTTTTAAGACGTATTTAATCGTTTAATGATTATACTCTTCATTTAACAACATTAGCGAGAAGAAAACACAAAACGTAGCCTGATAATAGTCGTTCTTCTTCTATATCAAATAGTGATATTCGTTAGTCGCAAAATATATTATTATGATCATGGTTTACAAACATAGTAATTCAATGTATTAGAATCAATTTAAGTTCATTGCTGAGAAGGCAAGATGGACATGATAGTCTCTTCACTTATGACAAGAATTATCATTTGAATTTTCGATCAATTTCAAAATTTGAGTTTGATTATTTTATCAACGATATTTTCCATTGATAACTGATCGAATTATATCTTTAACTCTTTCCAATGATAATGGAACTCCCGATTCAATCAATTCTTTTCTTAATTATAGAATAACTTTTCACTAGATAATTTCATTACGATCGATCAACATTTGTCATATGGATATTGATTTAAATGAAGAAGATCGCCAACGAATTTTTGTTGAAGATTTAGCAGGAATGAAATCTTTTCAATTAAATATGATATTTCGTCTTAATGATGGTGAAAATAAAAAAGAATGTGTCAATAATTTATTGAATTCATTTCGAAGTCAATTTTTGATTTGTTGAACATCAATGCTCTATCCAATGTAATAAAAATAATTTTTATCTTTATAAATTACTTTATCTTTTCGATTTTGATTTTCTTTATTAAACAAATTTTCATATTCTTGGTTTTGAACTTACTCCTTCAAAGACTCGAATTCTTCTGCTTCATTTCAATTTCTCAATTTTGGTCACTTAGATTTAAATTTGTTCCTTTCGATGAAAATTGTTTTAATTGTCATTTCCAAAAATAAGTTGATCGAGCGACATATCTCAATTCATTGACATTCAAAAGTTGGTCTTCATTACTATGCGAAAGAAAATCTCCTTGTGGATACTCTAATAGATCAATACGCCAATTTGATTTACAAAATATTGATCAATGTCAAATACTTTCAATTGCCATTGAAAATCGAAAAAAATATTGTCGAATTAACTGATAGAATGTCTCATCTACGTGTGTCAGATTTTTAGTGTTAAGATGATTAATAAAAATAATTCTTTATTTTCATCAACTGATGAATTACTCGATCAACTTAGAAAATGTTTTTCAGGAAACCACTTTTATTAGGCAATTAGGAATATAAGAGATGAAAATTAACTGGATGATAGTTTGGGAAAAAAGAAATCTTGATTAATAAGAGTAAACTTGAGAGGATAATGTGTATGTTATTGTTGAGTTTTAACAAAGCATCAATAATATTCTGATAATATCTTCATATGATAAAACTTGTTTTATTTACCAACTTGTGGCCAACCACAAATAGAATAACAACGATTTTGACAAGCAGTAAGTTGAGAACCACAATATTTGGGATTGACAATACAATGATTGAGACAGCTATTAGTACAATCCATAACATCTTTAGCACTACAAGCACGTTCATTGATCTTCATTTGATTCATTGGAGAACTTTTCAAGTAAACTACATTGAAGNGAAGTCGTTCAAGTAATTGAAGATATCCCAGGTCGAACAATCCCATACTCGGATTCAATATAGGATTTTATCAGATCCTACAGGAATTCGACGGATTCGAAACATGGATTTCCTAGATTTTCTAAGGACCACCATAGAACATAGCTACAAAGATCGCTCATAAAATTTGCAACAACCGACGGGATTTTTCTAGTCGGATTCCAATGCAATTCCATTTCCAGGAATCCGATCGGATCCAGCATCGGATTTTTTTACCTGGGTTATAATTATCAGATATGTTTATGTTTGAAGTAGTTGAATTTATCAGTGTTACAACTGTATCTTCCATATCGTTAATGTTTGTCAGTGATTAAACTGAGTATTGAGTCGAACGAGATCAGATGTTGAAGGAACAAATGGTGCCATCGGTTGATAATTATCAGCAAACGATTCAACAGGTAAATGAAAGTTTTATCAAAGTATGATATCATCGTGTAGTTTTGGATGAATCAGATATACACTTACACGAACGACATAACATCATACGGTTTAGTCAGTCTAATGCACAATCAAATAAGTGCAGATGCATTCACACCAATGATTCAATACGCTTGGTTCTCCAGTGGTTTAAAACATGTAGGTCATTCTCCATTTGTCAACGTGAATCAAATTTGCTTTGCGAGTTGAGAAAGTTATATACAATTTGAAGAGAAACAATGCAATGAGTCTATTTTTGAAACGTGTGCTCAATGTTCGAAAAAAAGGGCTTTCAACACTTTTACCAGCTATCATATCTATTAAAAACACAGCAAATATTTGTACAAAGCGTGGTTCTGCAAAAGTTCTCTATTACTCTCTTTGTCGCAAATTGTGCGTAACATATGTGGAAAAACAAAACAGAAAAAAAACAGTACCTTCCCTTTCATAAATTATGTACGAATACTAGCGGTTTTTCTGTTTCTTAAACGTTCGACACAGAAAACTCGCTAAAAATCCCGTTAAGGTCTTTAAAAAATTGCTCTTTGTAAGATTGATAACGTGCTCTTTCACTTGAACACGTCAAGAGAATTCTTTAGTGAAAAAGTTTTTTCAGGTGAAAAACCAAAATCTTC
>CAJNOJ010001050.1:0-10712 GCA_905250025.1 Adineta ricciae
TCAACATTTGCGCACTTTTTCATAACAAAAAGCAAGAATAATGCTGATACACGTGATATTGTTCTCAATATTACCATCGAAAAAGTGTTTTTTCGTTAAAAAATAACAGAATATAGTTGTGCAACTTCTATCGGTGGAAAAACTACTTCCATACTCGGATTGTGCGTGAAAAACACTACTGACAAGAGTCCACGACATGTACTTTTCAGGATTTTCCCTACTTTTCGTTAAAAAAGACAGAATAAGAGCTAAAAGGCATCTACACAACGTTTTTCTTTTCCAAAATCATTTTTCTGATTTCATTAAACATTAGGCAAAATTATTGCTTCAATCGGCGCTATATATCGAGCGGAAAAGGATACGTTTTAACGAAGTGCTGATTTGTTAAAATTCGCGAATCATTGAAAAGGAGCGTTCTTTTCTCTTTGTATATGTGTATATGTGCGATCCATTCGTTGTCAACCAGGCATGATTCACGGCTATCCAGTGTTGAAGTCCATGTATTATTTGAAGCTTTAAACTGTTTTACTCGTTGGTCGCTACCTAGTGGAATAGTTTTGTACGATGTGCATGAGAAAGCGAGGGTGGTGTGCTCATCCGCGGCATGTCGAAGTTTTACCAAATGGGAAAAGGCGTTACTGGAAAACGGGACCAAGACCGTCTCACCCACAAGGGAGAAGAGCAATCCCCAAGCGATTAGCCGTATCAATCAATAGTCGCAATGAGAGTATACTGAATGGGACTTCAAAAAAGCTTTCTGAAGATGATTATTTATGTTCTTCTTGCTTCGCAAAAGAAGAGAAATACTTCGTGGAAGCGTTGGATATGGATATTGCTTGTGGTATTACTTTTATAAATTTAAAAACAAAATCAATTTAGAAATCATTTAGAGAATCCACCAATCACACCAGTGAATAATGGATATATTGACGTGAAAGAAGATGCAAGACAAAAGTTAAACCAAGTGCTACAGTGCGTTGGGATGGAGAGAATCAACGAAATGTAAGATAAACTTCATATTTGAAAAGGGTTCATCTTTTATTCCTAGACGAAATACGAATCAGATTGCAAACGCTGTGGATGAAATATACTTTAGGCTACATGAATGGAGAAATGTTCTTTTGCCACTTTCTCAGCGCATTGATGAATCGGAAACATTGAGTTCACTTGATCTTTCTATGGGTGATGCGATTTGGATACTCCGACAACTTCGCCAGTTGTTTGCCATTAGTGACAAGGATGAGCAGAAGCGATTAATGACCATGTTACCAGAGAATTGGGGTCGAGATCGCATTGCGAATTGGTTTAATGGTTCTGGCAATCAAGCGCGACGCGCGTTGAAGATTAAATCAGCCACTGGAATTTTGTCTCGTGCTGAAGATCAGCGAGGGAATAGACCTCTTGACAATCAAACAAAACTAGCAGTACACAATTATTATAATAGCGATGAAGTGAGTCGCGAAACATCGTACAAAAAACAAGTTATTCATCCTCCTCCATCAAGAGTTCCTATTCCTTTGCGTTTTTTACACCTTACTATTGGCGAAACTTTTCAAAAATTCAAAATACAATACCCTGACGTGCCAATAAAAAAATCGAAATTTTATGAATTACGACCAGCATGGGTTAAAGAGCGAACGCCACATGATTCTTGTTTGTGTATGTTTCACGAGAATGCGAACTTATTGCTACAGGTAAGTGATTCATCATAGTTTGTTTTAGTTCCAGTTCTATATTTCAGGCCATATCAAAATCACTTGATCGTCTCATTACGATAAAAACATTATTAGAACAAACTATATGCTCTTCTCCTTCTGAACAGTGTTATTATCGTCAATGTGATGGCTGTCGAACTATCAAAGCATCTGATATTCTATCGAATGGTATTGATGTCGAAGTTCAAGATGAATGCTCATGGTCGATTTGGAAGAAGGTACAACTACGCTATGAACTTCTTCATGTTACAGGAGCTTTTCAAGCTCTCCTGGGAGAGATTGACAGTCTATGGTCAAATTTTATTACACATACATTCAATACATCTCAACAGCGTGATTATATCGCCATGATCAAAGAGTTGTCGAGCTTCAGCACATATGCTATAGTGCAACTTGATTTCGCCCAAAACTTCTCTTTCGTGATACAAAGAGAAATTCAGTCGGGATACTACTGTCGTCAACAAGCAACAATATTCACAGTTTACATAAGAATTGGCGATGAGCATCGAAATATGGTTATAATTTCTAACTATCTTGCTCATGACACACGATTTGTTTATTCTGCACAAAAGATCATCATCGAATTTCTCAAAAAAGAGTATCGAACCATTTTAAAAGTTAATTACGTTAGCGACGGAGCCACCGGACATTTCAAAAGTGAATTCTCAAAACTATAAACAGCTGATTGACCTGTGTGTTCTTTAGATAGATACAATATGCACAACTTAGCTCATCACTATCAAGATTTTCACCTTGTAGCATCGTGGACCTTTAGTAGTACGGGTCATGGCAAAGGTCCGTGTGATGGCTTGGGCGCAGTGATCAAGTTTACAGCAACACACTATTTGCTGAGGGGAGGTCCGCAGGTATCCTTCGCTTCCCCAGAAGATTTTTACAATTGGTGTTTTCAAAGGAATGATCGAATGGTAATAGCAAAACCTCGTCCAAAGGGCGGTGCAGACGCAAATTCGATTAGCATTCCAGAACCTAATCGGCCTATTGAAGTTCGTTGGCTTCCTTCCGATACAATTACCAAAGAGTTCGAAGAAATCTTAACACACCGATGGAATTCTCTTTCTACAAAAGGTATAGTTTCAGTAACATAGCGCTTCAATTACAAACTTTCTTTCAGATCGAATAACAGGTATTCGTGATTATCACGAATTCGCAGCTGGCAAAGATGGTTCGATAACACTTCGTCGAGTTTCACAGTCTACCAAAACCATTCTTTATAAATTTCGTAGTCAGGTTGCTAGGATATCCTCAATAAACCAAGTGGTCAAGACATCTGATTTGCAAAATGACTTCTTCGTCCTTATTAAACTTGACGAGAACCTTCGTCTAGCTCAAATCAAGTCATTACACCTTGCGCAGTCGCAGCTCACAGTTTCCTGTTTTGATCCTCCGTTTCCTGCATCCAGTTTCTACTCCGCAAAATCGCCGTACTTATCCAATCTGACAATTCCAATTGAAATCATTCAAGCGCGCTTTATCGATAATTCACTACGAGCAACAAACGGCAACGTTCGCATCAGTTCACAACAATTTATTGATATTCACAATTTTTGGGATGACGACTGATTTAATCAAGGTTGATCAATATCTTTACACGAATTATAATTTACAAGCCCCTTTAGTTCTACTTTGCGTTCAAAAGGAACGACAACAGAGAGATTTTAGTTTGTGCACGTTTTAATGAAATCAGAAAAATTATTTTGGAAAAGAAAAAACGTTGTTTAGATGCATTTTAGCTATTATTCTGTTATTTTTTAACGAAAAAACACTTTTTCGATGGTAATATTGAGAACAATATCACGTGTATCAGCATTATTCTTGCTTTTTGTTATGAAAAAGTGCGCAAATGTTGAATATTTTGTCACCAAAATGTTCGCCTCAAAAAGTTCTACAAGATTCTTCAGGTCTCTTTCGATGCCGTAAGTGAAATAGCAAAAATTTTTCGAAAAAACGTGCGAAAAACCGCGCAAAAGGCGATTTTAGCATGTTTTTAGTGCTTTTCGTACTCTAAATCGAATGTGGCCAGGAAACAAAATAGCACATCTTGTAGAGCTCGTTTTTCTCTATCGAACTGCCTATTCGAAACCTTCGGTTCATTCCGGTTTTAGATAAGATTTTCCTCCACAAAGTTCGGGATTTGTGGGCTCGGAAGTCAATATTGCGGACGCAGTAGAAGATAAAAAGTCTATGAGACAAATAAAAGTTTTCACTGATTCTGATGCAGTTTCTCTTGAGGATTCTGAATATGCCATTGGTTTTGAAATTCGAGGAAGCTATGATGAAATATCGAGAGTTTTTCGGTAAAACGTCGACTGTTCATTTTTCAAGAAATTTCAAAAAATCAAAAATGGTGCTCTTAGTATTTGACTTATATCTCCTCGAAAGAAAGGTCAAATCGAAAAAAGTTTTATATCAAAATGCTCAGCTTGAAAAGCTCTACAAACCCAGAAAGTTTCATCAAAATCGGAGGAGGTCGCCGAATCGGCTGGTGGTTTCCCATGGAAACACCCATATATATATATGCCTTTCTTTCTAACATAATTAAGTACGATGGTTTTATTTATCGTTCTCTGTCGATTAATCATTCAATTTTTGTGTATCATTCACTGTTTACATTCTCTGAAATGTTTTACTACCTTTTTTTCTCTTCTTTTTTTATTCACATTCACTATCTAACTTATCACAGTGAAACAGTTTATCTTTAATCGATAGTGGCAGCGTGGTCAACAAGTAATAAGTATTACAAAACCTCATAGAGAGTAAATTTCGATCTTTTCTACTTTGAATTATGTTTTGAAATTTAACTATTGTAAAGGAACGCATCGGATTCAACTTGAATTTGTCATATAATGAATCCTTACAATGTTGTTAATGCTTTGCTTGATATAGTGAAGGTAAATATAGATTTATATCCTTCTAAAATAACACCAAAAGAAAAAGAACTTGCGCAACATTTATATGAAACAATAAAATCGTTTGTCGATTGTACCAAATTCAATTACCAAGAAGAAACAACTTTAGATTTACATGATATGTCAGACTATTCTGATAATGATGAAGATATGGATACAGTCTATAACGATAGAAATGAAGTTGATGATGAATGGACCAATGAGGCGGATGGAAAAGCCACACGTCATTTAAAACAATATTCGCTTGAATATATGAAAGCTGTAGTTGATTTTGCCGATGAAAAAGATGCGTATGGAAAAAAACGTCACACATGGAAAAGTATTCACAATCGTTTTAAATCATTGCTGAGTCAAAGTTATGTTAGTCTATTCAGAAATTATTTACAAAAAGAAGGTACCAAACAGCAAAAATGTCGAGAAATCGATAAACTTATCTATGATAAATTTGTTAGTGCACGTGATCAAGCGCTTCCCATACATAATTTAGATCTGCAACGATGGGCTTTGAAATTTGCCAAAGAAATGAAATTAGATAATTTTCATGCATCACATGGATGGTTAAGCAATTTTAAACGTAAACATGGAATTGTTTCTCGTCGTATAACAAACATTGTAACTCGACATGAAATCGATGACTATCGTATAGTGCAACAATCAAAACAATATTTTCTTACCGAATATTATAATTCATTGCCTGATTATGATCCATCAGAAGTGATTAATACTGACCAATCAGGTGTTGAGAAGGAACTTCATTCCACTAGAACATTATCTGCTGTTGGACTAAAGAAAATTTATGGAATTGTATCTTCGAAAAACGCTACAACCCACTCTTATACAATACAACCTTCGATATCTCTCGATGGGAAAGTAGTGGACCCTATTTTATTATGTTTACAAGAAGTAAATGGTAAAATGGGTGATACTGTAAAGAAAAACTTATTTAAGCCGGCTAATGTTGTCATTACTTGCTCTTCCTCCGGCAAGCTGACGACATCATTAGTAGCTTATTGGAGGGATAAATGTCTACTACCATTTATTGGAAAGAAATGTTTATTGTTGTCGGATAGCTGGGCCGGACAGAAAGATATCAAACTTTACGAAAACAAAACCTGTCTTGGAAAAGATGTAGTTCGTTTAGAAATACCTAAGCGAACTACGAGTGAACTTCAACTGTTAGATTGTTTCTACAACCGACAAGTAAAGAATTTCATAAAAAAAATTTACAATCGTGTTGCTCTAGATAAAATACCAATACATCTATATGAGCGAAATAATATTAGTAAGTTAGTTTCACTTATGCATAATCAACTTTCTGCGTCTGTATTTCAACCAATGGTGAAATACAGTTGGTTTGTAGCTGGTCTACTTAAACAAAACCCATCTCCTTTCTCAACTATTAATGAAATATGTTTTCCGACAATAACGTCACACGAGCAGTGCGAGTTACAATCATGTGGTGAATGTGTATATATTACTTGTGCACATTGTTCAAAGAAACTATGCTTTCAACATTTTTTTATTTCATATCATTTCCATACTTAATGTTAAGGTAGAAAGAATTTTAGATCTTACAAATGAAAAACAGTTGTGAACGAATTTCAAAATGTTTTCTTTTCCTTTTAGATGGGAAGTTTTATTTGAAAAATGATTGATTATCAATTATACCAAAAAATAGCATCACGATGGAGAAGAATGGTTTTGAGATTTGCAGCTGTTTTTCTTTCAAAGTTACTTTTTATTGTTAAGCTTACTTTATATATTCTAGCCATTTTTGTTTTGTAGTTTCTAGTCACAACGCAAAGCTACATGAAAAAAAAGACTTAAATCTAACTATTTTCTTTTTGGAATATCAGTTTCTGTAAAATTAATAAAAAAACTCTTATGTTTTCTCATAAGGTATGTTTTCTCCGTAGCCGTCAGAAATTATTCAAGTGAAAAGGGAGTGATGCACAGATACTGGTACTTGTCTGATATGATTGAATCTATCAGAACTAGTTTGTATTAATACGAGTATGAGAAAAAGGCCTGTGATATACACATAGATATAGATTAGCAATATATTTCAATATAAAAGCACAACAAATAATTTAAAGTATATTTCAGTCCGAAGAGTGTAACGTGTCATAGTACGCCAGTAAGCACTAAAAAGTTGGCAAAAATAAATTTTTATATGTAATTTGATGTGCTCTATTATCTGAGAGCATCAGAAAATCATTTAAAAAGAAAAAAAATTTCAATGAAAAACCGGTTTTCTAGAAAACCAAGCTTTTCGAGACTCCAGTAGCCGTAACGACCATGATATTCGGATTCAGCATGGTCGATTGCCTATGATCAACTATGTTTCAGCCCGAAAGGGATTTTCAAGTTGGTGTACCTTCCTCGTTAGTGAATTTTCTTATGTTAGAAGAAATTTCAAATATCGTATACAAGCAGAACGAGCGACAGTATATGACGTTTTTGAGAGATGATGGTTAATTAAAAAGTTAATAACACGAAGGAGTGTGAAATTCTATGATAATTGAAAATGTTTTTTCAGAGCAAAATCAATAGTTTTATGTTGATCGTTCAGTTTTGAACTAAACAACGTATTAATTTAAAATAAACAAAAAACTGTCGATCATCGACAGTTTCTGGATAGAGAAAAATCTCATTGTGTCGTTCTAAATATTTAGAGAAAAACTGTTTCAACTAACGATTTCTTGTCTCATATTAGTTGAAATTTAAATTACGAACTACATAATCGATTAAAAAAGTGAATACTAGCAATTTTCAATATAAAACTGTTGTAGAGCAAAGAAAAAATTCTTAAGATATGAAGGAACATGACGGCTATGTGTGTTTCAATGAAGAGATAGTTTATAGTAAATTATAATTTTCAATCGGATCATCAATAATTGCATCGATTATTATTTGCCGATCTTGATGATGTAGATGAAAAATCTTGAAATTATCAGCTTCAAATTCTATGAGGACAGCTTTTAACAATATTCGTAGTTCAGATATGCGAAAAATTTGAAAACGTACCTGTCATACTAATAATTTCACCAGTTGTTGAATTATCTATAGACATTGTTAATGGAAAATTGCTACATACTAAATAAATTGCAGATGGTACTTTTGAACTAGCTACAACAGCAGTTTATGTTTGAGTATTGAATAAAATAAAAATTGGTATTTTAAGTATTGTAAATATATTACATAATAAATCATCATATGAAACTGAATCACATTCAACTCTTAAAAATATTTGCTTAGGTCCAGCTAAGAAAAAGAAGTATCTTTCCAATTTCAACAATCACTGGCGTAGTCGTTTAGCATCATTTATCATTTGGGGAGATCCATGTATATTATGACTCGGTAAAGGAGTAAAACTTGAATTGAAATATGATGAGATGCGAAGAAGAACTTTTTTTAGAATAGTCGTAAAAGTTAGAAAGTTGGATTAGTATGTTTTGCTATATAAAAAACCATACAACTCAAAACAGTTATATAAGCAAATACTAATAGATAGTATTACAAAATACAAAGTGAAAATCAAACAATAAACTTTTATTAGTGGTGAACCTTAAATAATTTCACCGTCAATTTCAGTATGGATTGATGACGAAAATGAAACGGCTATTGTATAAAACTTGATAGATTCAGACGCATGAATGTGATAAATTTTGAAAAAAGATTAAAAAAATGATGATGAAGTTAAAATAGCAACTACACCAGAATAAGTGTTCGGGAGATGATTACAAATGATGACATTGAGAAAACATAAACAATTCAATATTTTGCTTCCACGGAAACGCACACGTTTACTCTGCTTTAAAAGATACAAGAAGGCGACTAACTCAGACAAATACTAATAACAAACGCTTTTAGGCTGCATTATGGTGACCTATTCGTTTACACAAATACAAAATGGGCTTTTATTTAGCTAAAAATACGCACATCTTTACATAATAAATTAGGACAAACTGATCTCCATGTCTTGATAAAACTGAATCAAGATCATTGAGTAATTTGCACCAAAGCAACTACGTTTTCACAGGAGCAACTTACATAAAATAATGAAGTGATCGAAAAAGAATAAAACTGTTGTCTATAATTATCTAAAGACAAGGTCACGATAATGGTATCAAAGATATACGCAAACAAAATCATTATTAATTGTTTGCGTGCTCAATCGCTCAATGCATCCATTTATCTAAGCCGTAGGTATTTTATCTAATGACAGAAAGTTTCGATAGACGATACCCATGCCTCTTTTTCGAATATGAAAACGTATAAACGATGAAAAATTCAATTTTTTTCTCAGATGCCAAGTATAAAATGAACTTCGATACGTATTTTTCGCGCAATTTCTTACATTTTTGGATATATTTTCAAACTGATAATTTCTTTGTGCATTGCACATCACTGACAAAACTTTCTTCCAGTCATAAATGGAAATGAATCGGTACTGGAGCCGCAATAATAAATTCTTCAGAATAAAAAAGTTGTCTCTGATGAATACATGGATAAACCCTTCATAGAAAGGCGGAGGGTGATGAGCCCTCAACCGTGCATTGATAAACCCTTTTCAGGTCACTATAGGTACCTCAGCACTTAACTGTGTATGGATAAACCTTTCGAAAGTGAACACAAGGTAGATTAGTTTTAGCCGAAGGATAATATACCCTATAATTCAATGGAGTGAAGAACCAACCTTTACCAGTAGAATAATATATTGATTATCGAAAAGAAGAAAGATAAACCTTTATTAGTAGACTAATAAATCCTTTGGCACAACCAGCAAGATGATAAACCTCAGACCGTATCATGATATACCGTTGTGTCAATACCGAACATTGGTATACGGCTAAACGTTCAACAACAGACGCTTACGCTGAAGTACCTTCGTAGAAACGCTTTCGTAAATGTGATGTACCCGTTAAATGCCCATATACCCTATGGTTGATAAGCGCAATGTTCAATATACCTTTGAAGGCTTTACGAGCACACGATAAACCCTTGAAGAGCTTATCAGAAGAAATAAAAGGTACAAGGACAGATCATTCAACGGATTTGTTTCCAGTGCAGAATTGGAATGGTTATGTTTTGGTCTTTTTTACTAACTTGGCATCGGTCTAATCTGTCTTGTGCTAACTGCGCAGCTGATTTCGTTTCATTGCAAGCGTAAGGGAAAGCTGGAGCATTAGGATTGAGTTTACTGTACATTAGATTTTGTAGATTGATCTGCTTGCGTTTGTCTTACCGGTACTTCAATGATCATAGTATCATCTTTTTCTTGTGATCGAGGTTGTCCATCACCTCCGATATTGAGTATGTTCTTTTCTTCTCCTAAACAAGTCATCGCTTTTAACACAAGTTCGGCCATGTTAACTTCTGAGTCGTTTAATGTTGTTGTAAGTGCTACTGCTTGTACAATGATTTGCAGGATTTCCACCATCTTGGATACTCGATTGTGTAGCACTGCTATGGCATTATCACTTAATTTTAATGTTTCTTCCATTATTTGAATTTTGGTATTTGCTTTTTCATTAGCTTGGTCGATGTGATTGCACAGTTTCTCGAAGAGTTGATCATTGGTTATATCGTTGATTTGATTTGTTGTTATCGATGTATTCTTTTGTGCCCATGGTGGTGGTTTTGTATTTTGTTTCGATATAGTGGCTGATGGAAACGGTGGAAAATTGGAATTGGCAAAGTTTAGATTTGTATTACTTGTTGATTGATTTTGTGAGGGTTTAGATGCTTGATTAGTAGTAACGTTTTGAATTGTACCTGCCCTAACTGCTGCTTTAACTGCCTTGTTGAGTTCTTGACGGTGTTGTTGTATTTCTGGACATTCGCCATCTAAAGAATAATGTTCTTCATGACATTATGCACATTTATATTGTTTGGAGCATTCATCGTTGTGCGCTTGATTGTAGTCTTCCAAACATATTCTACATTTACTTGTATAGATCACAAGGCTGTTATTTATTTCTTTATTCTTTTCTGTCGAAAACAAAACCGCCGAAAAATAAACATCTCGAGCGGGAATCGAACCCAACAACCAGAGACTGACTTTCCG
>CAJNOJ010001051.1:0-10702 GCA_905250025.1 Adineta ricciae
TATCTTAACTTCATTCGGACGAAGACGCGTTTCGAAAATGAGCTCTTTTCGGAAAATCAATTCATAATCAAAAACTTATAAAATTTACATAGCTATATGATTCTCTGGAAAAGTTTTCAATCTTCACTCCACCATGAGGAACCTTAAATAGCTGCCAGCTATGTTCGTGGAAAGCGACGATTAATTTCTGACCTAGAAATCTTAAAGCTCTGTAGAAATCACAAAATTTGTCCTTGAAAATATTATTCTGCAAATCGACGACTAGTCGCTCGTCAGCCTCCCTCCGGTCGGCCACTCGTGGCTAGCCGTTCCATGTACATTTTCACTCTTTCATTTAGTCTAGAGTCACTTTTGAAACTAATTCATTCATTTTCTTATATTCCCTCTTTAAAAGTCACCCTCTTTGTACTACTGTGACTCTCGAAGACAACACTTGACAAGCGAAACATTATCTTGAATGACTGGCATCAGATGATATTCGTATAGTATAGCTGTTTATAAAAGTGTGTGATCGCATTAATATGGTGATGACTATGGAGATCCAGCGATCGGGCGTCAGTCAGCTATTACATTTTGTTGTACTTATTGCCACTTAAAACATTATCGTCTAAAAAATTGATCCTTTGTCGCAAAAAACCGGGTCAGAAAATGTTTATGAAAAAACTAACACCAGATTCGAGATCCTCGACCTCGATTACCCTTCGGTCAACCCTTAGGCGCCAGCAATATAGATTGTTATTTCATCACTGTAAAGTGCGTGAACGGACGAACGGACAAACGGACAAACGAACGAACTTTAGCTCAAATTCTGCGTATACCCTCCTTTCAGTAGAGGGAATTAAATTTCAAAAATGAAATTTTCTTTTATCTCGCTCACATATTTTCACTAAAAATCTCGTTGATCTTTTATACTCAAAAGTAGATGAACGAAATTACAAGAAGATGTGAAATCTTCAGAATTATTCTCTCAATATTCTTTTATCCAAAACAAGCAATATTTTCTTCCGTATTCTTGAATTTTTATTATATGAAAATCGATTAAACAGAAGGAAAAAATGAATAATATTGCATTTATACTCAATATCATTGCATTAATTCTTGATATATGTACATTTTCAATCACATTATTTATTCTTATTCTTATTATTTATAATATTTGTTATAAAAGTATCAAAAAAGGAGATCGAACAGTAATTTGTCTTTGTTTAACTATTTACTCAATGATTTTTTTCATAACATCATTCACAATGTCATTTCATATTCAAACACTTTTAGGTGATTTATATGAAATCAATTTCAATTCATTATTATGTATTCCAATTTCTTATCTATTCTATGTTTGTGTCACTCTGCTTTATTGGTCATTCGTCAGTCAAGGGTTTTTTCGTCTTTCTCGAATAGTTTATCCAAATATTCAATATCTTCAATCATTCTTCTTATATTTTATTTTATTTTTCATTGAATTAATTTTTAGTTCGATTATTTTATGCCCACTTCTTTTTTGGCATTGCTTGGCCTATTTTACTAACGAATATTATTGTTCTATCAAGTTCACAAATATTAATGCTGTGCTTTCGTTTGCGTTTATCTCTTATGGAAGTTCACTTTTGTTATTATCATTAATCTATTTAAGAATTGTAATATTTCTCCGTCGACAACCAAAAAATCAGAGTTTAATCGTTAAACAACGTCAACACAGAGATTTGGCGGTTTTCCAACGTATTCTACTGACTGTAGGTTTATTAGTAATGATCGGAATACCAACAGTAGTCTTTGTAATAATAGCACAGACTACAGGTCAAGATTATTTTCTTGCTTTTCGTGTTATTTGGCCATTTTTTAGCCTATCGATGATGATGACAGATATATTATTAGTAATGTTTTCCCCACAATTAAAAGTTATTATTCGTTCCAATCGAGTTGTACCTTCACAAACAACAACCGTGAATTCAATTGAACAGCATCATCGTGCGAATATACCTATGAATGTATTTTAACTTGTTTTGTAAATGTTCTTTTTTATGAATAAATGAAGAAAAATCCAATATAAATCTGAAAATAGTATAAATATACGTAACTTAAAATAACGTCAGTCAAGATGGAATTGTTATTGATATAATCTTTGTGGAAATTAATTGTTTGAGGCTGGTTTTGATAGGAAGAACTTATTGAAATTCTTACTGTGACACGTCAAAAGATGCAGCGTTGAAAGCTGAATAAAATTGCATATTTGCACCAAAAGAAGCCATTGTTCCAGTGAAAAAAGGTGAATGTTTGTTATGTAGTACAATTGATTCTCTTCTACAAAATGGCTTTCAAAATACGTTTGAAAAATGGTATACTTGGGGTGAAAATTGTATCACACGTTTTGATTTTTAGCGGTTTTTCAATGGGTTTCGAGGAAAATCGAATATTTATCATCTTTTTTCGAGTCTTCGACAGAAAAATTGAGCAAACTCTTCACTAGTTCGACGAAATGCGCTGAAAATTTGAATTTAAGAGTTTCTAATGATTATACTGCACGGAATGAAATTGTCAAATCGCAAAACAAAATTTTGACGAATGTCTCGATAACTATTTCAAAGTTGTACCGATTCGACATCGTTTGATGTATCGCCGATAACAAATTTTTTATTGTTAAGCACTGCGATAGAGTTACCATTATATTTGATACCAATTCTTTCCTTTTGTCCCCATGTTCTTACACAATGAACTAGATTTTGACCAGTTGTCACAAAGAATTGGTTCACTTCATCACTACGAATTTGTATTGAACCGTTGCATGAGCCTAAGTCTTGTGTTTTCACAGGAATCATATCTAGATTTAAAATACTAATCTGCACTACGTAACCATTGTTCTGTGCACGCTTGTTAATCGATGCTACGGAATTATTTGTCAATGAAAAACTGACTCCATTGCGAAATGTCATTGGTATAGTTCCTCCAAATTTGATCGTACGGATCGATTGAAATGTTGTTGAGTAAACATTGATTGTATCACTCTCATATTTTCTAGGATTGGCCCACACCCACAAGCTAGCATCATTAGCTGCGACAAGTATATCAGAGCAATTGATATAGCGAATGGCGGTCATAATTTTGAATGCAAAGTTTCGATATTCAACGGTATAGACATTTTCACTCGTTGCACAAATGAACTTTCCAATACTCTTCCAATAAATCATATCGACAATCGATGGTTGATGCCAATCACGATATCGATCGGAAACTTGTAAGTTGTTCAAATCACAGTAAGCAATCTTAAGAGGTGTAGTATTGTATGTACTATACATGATATTAATACCATCACTAGCCATACAATCAACTGGAAAGTCTGTTGGCAATAAACATTCAGGTGCGCTATCGTCTGAGGTTTCGGATTGATCGACTGTATCATTCCAGTCTAATACTACATTTTCAATATTGTTTTTCATTTCTTCAACGGCACGCGATTGTAATGGTTCAGTCACAGGAGAAGGATCTTTTGGTGTGACGTCAGTATTGGGCACAGCAGTATTTTCAAGCTTGACTTCGCAGTTGAATGTAACATCAGGAAGTTTTACCTTCTTGTTCTCGATTATGTTCTTGAGATCATTTCGAACATGATCAAGATCTGTCAATAAACTGGATATTTGTGTAGCATCGAAAAGAGTTTCTTTAGTTAAACTATTAATTTTGATAGATATTTGCTGTAGTTTAGTGAGTATTTCCGATAAACGATCCTAAAATACCGCCGAATATATGAAACAATTTGAAAATGAAGCTCA
This sequence comes from Adineta ricciae, assembly GCA_905250025.1. NCBI lineage: Eukaryota > Metazoa > Rotifera > Eurotatoria > Adinetida > Adinetidae > Adineta > Adineta ricciae. The sequence continues at coordinate 3,768 of CAJNOJ010001051.1, forward strand.
TGAGAACAATACTTGTCCACGCTTTTCGGCTTCATCAATATTATCCATGATTTTCTTTTTTGCTTCAATTATTCGATGAAACCATTCGTCAACATCACGCCTTGCATTTTTCGTTTCGACCTCAATCATTTTTTGTTTGGTTTGATATAATTCATGCACTTCATTGTATTGATGTGAGAGATGTGTAATCTTATCCTGGAGTTCCTCATGATGTTCTTTCATACAGTCGAAGCAGAACGAGAGAGAGCAATGATTGCATCGACAGAGGGAAGCCCGTGTTCTTTTATATTTCTTTGAACATTCGACACAAAAATCAATAGAAGAAGCGGACGCCATGTTGTTCTCAAACTTTAGACATTAAATTGTTTAGTAAGACAAACCAAAAGTCTACCAGCATCCACGTTTTATATAACAGTCACATTAGTCAAAGGTAGTAGTCAACAGAAACGGCATATTTTTCATATTTTAGATGCGACACATCGTTCTCGAAAGATGTCGTTTGCAATTGGTTATCTGTTACATTCGACTTACACATATTTTTCCTCTAATTTTAGTTTGGTATAACAAGTAGATTAATGTAAACAATGCAATCCGGTGGAGTAAGCATTACTTGGTGTGAGGTTAACACGATGTAACTCTCATCGCATCGATTACTTTGTTATGTGGGTGTAATTCGTACTGTGATGTGTTATTAATATACATAAGACAAATCTCACTTGAAAAAATCTAGTTCAACTTCAGAGTTCGAAGTGATTTCTGTTTATTTTCAAGAGAATCGCCTATACAATCGGAAAACTCTTTGAAAAGAAAACAACTTCGAAATGTTTTTGATCTGTTATTCATTTTTATTCATATGAAGAAGAGAAAAAAACCTTAATCAAATTCTGGAACAGAGATTTGTTTCTTAATCATTTGTTGAATATCTTCAATATCATTTCGAAAAACACTTTGTAATTCATCGGGTAAAGAATAAAACGCATCTCTAACCGAATGCATTCTGATTGATCGATTGAAAACTCGATTATCTTTTACATTGTTAATTTCGAATAAAAAATTCGTTCGAATTTTCTCCAAAATTTGTCGATAAACATCGGAATATTTTGTATAACCATTTGATGAAACAAGTTTCAATTGTTGACAAAGATATTTTGGTGAATCGTTCAGATATTTATTCAAATCGGCAAAATCATATTGTTCAAGAATTTCTTTGGGTAATTGAGAAATTCTTGTCTTCATTTCATTGATTTGANAGAGAAAATCTTGTTTGGAAATTGCATTTAACATTGATTGATAGATTTGTTCGGAAAGTTGAAGAAAATCGAGGTGAGATTTTCGAAAAGATTTTTCAAATCGATCATTTTCGTTCAATTCGATGAAAAATTCATCTAAACAAATCAACGATCGAAGTCGAGATAATTTCTCTTTGAAATCTTCAAAATTCTCATTGATTTTATCTTCTTCAATTTCATTGATAATGGAATGATGATAATTCACGAATTTCTTTTGAAAAGATTTCAATTTCTTTTCTCCATTCGAATATTTGAAAAGAATTTCGAATTTCTTCATTGATAAGAAATTCAATAAATATTTTTGAAAATTTTCTTGACAAAATTCCTTTATCTTTGATCGAACTAAATAATTAAAGTATCGGTCAATTTCTTTTTCAACAAAATTTACGTATTCACGAAGATAAACTTTCAAATCTTCATTCACTTCATTCACGAATTTTTGAATAACTGGATTAGTGAAATTGTCGAATTGATTAATATAAATGAAGATACAATTCATCTCCGATGCATCGAATTCATCGTGAAAATAAAATTGTTGTTTTGATTGAATATAATCATTGAGATCGTTGATGATTTCTTCAATTTTCTTCAATAAATTTTCATAATTATCAAAGGAATTTTCAATTAAAAAGAGAGTTCCTTTGTCTGAATCTTCTTGAATTAATTTTGCGTAATGATTTGAAATTGCTTGAAGATTTGTTAAATTTCTCTGCAGTTTATTTTGATTTTTGAGGTGGGTTTCATGAATTTTCTCCAGATCATTTCGATAATTTTCCAATTTGTCTTTCACTTGATTAATATTTGAATATCCATTTTGTTGCGATGGATTTGTCAATTTATTAAAAATTTTTTCGAAACTTTGAAAAGAATTGATTTTTCTTACAAAGATATTCTTCATTTTGTTTTTCAAATTCTTTTGCACTTCGTTCAATTTCATTTGTCACTTGGTCAATGTTCGAATAGCCCAATTCTTTCAACTAAACAATCGACGGACAGAAACTTTCATATTGTTGTTGCAACTCTTTCAAATGATTCAAATCAGTTCTTAGATGATCCACTTTTCTCTCTTGTAAATTGAATTTCTGTGGAATTGAGTCGAAAATTGCTTTAATTGATTGGCAAAACTCTGTATCGATTCGTTCGTTACAAATTCGTAATTGAGGAAGAAAACGATGAAAATCTTTGAATGAATGGATTTTCTGAAGAATTCCATTTGTTCAAGAAATTCAACTTGAATTTTTCGTCGTAATTTTCGGATGGAAAGACAAATCGAATCGATGATTTGGTAGAAAGTTCGATTTGTTTGTATTTCAATGTCAGGTAAAGTTCGAATTAATCGAAACTGTGTCAATTAAATAGTGAATCAAATCAAAATCATGTTTATCTCAATGTTCTTTGACTTTCAAAGAAATTTCTTCGGTAAATTTGAGCAAATTTCCAATAAATTCGCTGAAAGTGTCATTAAAACTTGTTGTCAAACATTAGCGCTGCCATCTATTAGAATACTCTATATCGTATATGATTCCTCTTGTTGTGCAATTACTTGCTCTCATTTCTTGACTTTTCATTGTATGTGCAGCATCGAAATGGGATTCGTTGTAAATGCTAAAACCAACACTTACTTGCCGAAAGATCTCGCACTTCCTTAGCCACAAATTTTGAAACGGATTATTATTTCTACGATTATGAAAATAATCTTCTGAACTGTAAACTATACAGCCCAAAATTCTTTACCCATCCTACTTCAAACTAGTGCGTCCACTGATTATCAACGAGCATGAACTGATCGATGACCTGTTGAATGTCTTAAAGAAATATGCTGATAGTAAATCAAATGAATGTTATATGGAAACGAATTTAAATGACATCGATTGGGATTATATCAATAAACTACGTTCGCTCTTACGAGGTTTGGTTCAAACGAATCTAAAACATTTCTATTATCGTGGTTTAACACTCAGTTCGGATAATGCGATCTTGATATTTATGCGAACGGATACATGCAGTGAAAAGACAAAGATCAATCTTATGAATATATGGAAATGGAGTACATTTGTGAATGAAAACGAAGCACTGCTGGTTGTGGGAACAAAACCCGAAGATGATACAGATTCGTCTGAAAATAATTAAAATAAAATCTTCTTTCATCAGTGTAAACGACCATCTGTACAAATAATTGTTCAATCTATTTGCTGAGATAATAAGCAACTATTGATATGGCAAACAAACAGATATCTATATTTGCAGTGATGATGACTGCAAATGCACCTGTGAATAATTGTGGATCACAATAATTGAATGAAGTTGTATTGTAATATTCAATATGTTTATAATTAGCCGTAATCCAAGCATTTCCACAACACCATAGGACAAAGCTTATCAATAGACAAATCAGAGCTGCATACAAAGTCAGAGTACCGATGCCTTGTGAAACAAAAGATTGTGAAATATGGCTGCTGTAGAGTTCTTACCTCGACTTTTTTCTTGAGTTGTTCCGTTTTTTTGCCATGCTTCACCCGGATGTCTAATCCAGTGTTGATATGTAGTTATAGTTGTTGCAAAATCTTCTTCTTTACAACAGAAGATGACAAGTATGAAGAGAAACGGCCATGTGATTTCCACGACACCACTGAGAATTAGATAAGTTTTTACATTGGATTCAAGCGGGCATGACTGATACGAAAACATGGAGTAGAGTACAAGTTTGGTAATCACTAAACTAACGTAGATGACGACAGCCAAGATGAGTAGGCCGAAAGACAACAGTTGCGAAATGCTAAAAATATATAAGACACGATGTGAACATCATTTACTCTGACGTATCTACTGACTGGCCCATGATATCGTTATGTTGAAGAATTACAATGTAGTAAAAACTATGAATCTCAATCGAATCAATCTACCAACAGAATGTAATTCTCGACAAAATCTTGTTCGTTTTATTTACAACTGATGACTCCATTATCAGACCATAAAAATGTTAGTAATTCTTTTCTTCCCAATATCAAAGATTACAGAAACGATTTTTAAAGCACTCGCGAAACATGGTGTTGTTCGTCAATCAACACTAACCGAGGTAAAATATTGACTCGAAAGTAATGCTTTTAACTCACATACATTGTCAAATCATCGTATCTGATTGACATATAAATCTGAAATTTATGCGAAGATATCTAAATCTTTTTTTCACCTAAATGCATACTCTCTGAAGATGGAGAGTTGATCCTATCACGTCCACATGAAAATAAATGTTAATCAATGATTTACATGTTGATCTTTTGACTGATCATCGCGTACTTTAAAAGCCGCAGAAAAAAAGACAACGAGAAGCTTTGAATATAATTTGCCATGGGTAGTAGCAGCTTTATTATCGCAAAACTTCTTATCCTCAGTGTTTTCGTTTATTGTGCTACCGTGACGACAATGACATGAATTTCGACTCTGAATATGGACTCACAGTGCGCTCTATTTTGAAGGTGGATGATCAACTTTATGACGTAATTGTATCATCAAATGAAGTGCTTAATGATCAAACCATTCGCATACTCTTTCCATTGGATTATGCCACTGGTGATGCTGAGCGTTGGGCGAGTGCGGATAGTGCATCATTAATCAATGTCATGCCGAATGGAGATCCATTTGGATTCTATACCAATTGAGTTATTCCGGGCAACGGTGCTCCGCAAAACTGGCGTACATTTCATATGGAACAACTAGTGTCTTGGATTGATTTTAATCTACGTACGGCAGTCAGCAAACAAAAGGACGTGCTATTGCTGGCCTTTCAATGGGAGGATTCAGCGCAATTCATTATGCTGAATTCTATTCACATACGTAGAGCACATATCGCGTGATGGTAGCTATCGTTTACAAGAAATATTGGCATCCTTAAATATCCCGGTTTATCTAAATGATTATGAAAATGGACAACCAATTGGGTATGAATGTGATGGAGCACATGCATGACCGTGTTGGAGAACAGCATTTATAGATGTTTTACCTCGAATAGTGGCAACTTTACAACAAGAATTCTAAAGTGAAATATTTTTTAATCCTCAGTAGTTTGCAGCATCTTTATTCGTATTTTTCGTAGAGTTGTATTGGATAACCTAACACTTCAATAAAACTGCTGATCGCATACAAATCTAGTTTTCTTGACAATCAACAATCATTTCTCGATCTGAAATCTTAATCAAATACATTCAAATGTATCTTCCGACATTATCAAAATGGAATTGTGCTAAATTTGAATTTCGGAAAGAGAACGTGGGACAAATACAATGAAGTAGCTCTTGGAAAAAAAGAACCTTTTTACTATTTGCTGTTCCGTGTAAAAGATCTCGATAGGAAATCGGATATATATATATATCATGCAGTTTTTTCGCGAAGTTACCTTCTTTAATCTGTCACACACATTTAAATTCAAATAATTGATAAATCTGAATTGATTATTCTCATGATATTATTCTTAAACATCACGTATTCGCCTTGGATTAATATTAGTATTATTTGGCAAATTGACGTGCTCTAATTCAGCAAAATTCTCTTTTTCTTTCTTCTTTTTTTATTGATTACAGATCATTTTTCAATACATCAATGGAAACATGCGAACGTGATTTCAACATGAATATTAGTTTTTTTGTTCTCGGTAATAATTCTTTGTAAAACTTCTATTGGTAGAAGGTACAGATAATGAAAACTATTATCTTTGCATTAGATATTTCCATTGTTTTCACTCAAGTATTTATTTATAATACGGAAAATGATCTGTTGACGGACAAATTCGATTGTATTTATCATACATACGATAATGGAGAAGAAATTGTTTGTTGTCGACGATTGAAAACAGAAGAGAAACTTCATCGAAACAAACAAAAATGTGAAAATCAAGGTGTGAGATTTTCATTTTATGATCTTCTAAATCAGAATATTAAATCAGATGGAATTCTTCATTGGAGCTAAAGTATCGAAATGGTTGATCGCTATGCTCGTATATTCTACAATCGAACATTGATTGAAATTGACAATGCTCAATTTGTGTGTAATTGTACAAAATCGGGATCATTTGGCAAATATTGTGAATATCAATTGACACATCATGTTGAATCTTTTAGTAAACCAATTGAAGATCAATTTAAACAAAAGAAAAAGGGTGATCCATGGCAGAGATGGGCAAGTCAGAGGTTTTTCCAAGTCAAGTCAAGTCAAGTCAAGGTCTTTCACTAAACTATTCAAGTCAAGTCAAGTCACCTTGATTCAAAGTTCGCTTAAAACCATCGTTTCTGCGGCATGTTTTTTATGGAACTTTCAACAAGTCAATACTTCTATTATTCAAAAAAATAGTAGGTTCATAACAAATATTCTCACTGATGCAACAAAAAATAACTGAAAAACAAATCTGTTCACATTCACAAACATCGCCAGTTGATTTTACAACGACAATGGAATATGTATCATCCGAAAAAAGTGCGTTACACAATACCATCATTACATTTCAATAAAGTAAGTTGTTCCAGAGTCTTTCAGGACATTCGTGCACGATGAGAACGAAAGAGGAAACCACTCTGAGAAAAAACTCTTTCCACAGCAGCTGATGTTGCTGGGATGCATAAATATTTGACAGCTAATTTGGCCAACGTTTTGTAC
>CAJNOJ010001052.1:0-10697 GCA_905250025.1 Adineta ricciae
GCCGAATATAGTGTGAAAATTCCTGTACGGCTCAGTTGGATATCTGTTATTCTAACATCGCTTAAGTGTTGTTTAAGGATGTCATTCAGTTGAATTTTGTTGATTTTAGCTCCCTCTAAAATCAGAGGTGCAATGTTAAATTTTGGTTGGCTTGTTGTTTTCGCTATTGAGCTTCTGCCAACGTGTTCATTTTGTTGTGTCGTGGCGGACTGTTGTGCTTTGTTGTCGGCGTTTATGTTTCTTCTCGACCGGCTTGCGCCAGTACCACCTCCTGCTTTAGCAGGCATTTCTGCAGTCGAGCGACTTACCTTTATTGAAGATCTGGCGCTTGGGACGATTTGTACCAGATAATCTTCGGGAACGAGAGATTCTAAAGTCTTCGATTTGGACCGAGGTTCGAGGTTGGAGAGAGATTGAGAGAAAAGTTGCAGAGGGTGTATAGTCTGTTTTTAATCTTATCGAACGAAATATATGCGACTGATCGCTACCACGTCGTAAGGAGGAATAAATTCCAGCGTATCTAGCTACAATCTAACTATGAACCTATTTGAATGCATGCACAAAGGAAAAAAGTGTTCTTTGATATGATGCGATACAGGATATTAGACCTTATATTTATCTAGATTGTTTTCTGGAGACTTTTTCCCCGACGTTGGAATATCGATCGAATAAGCCGGTGGTTCATCGACGACACATACCGCTGGTGCTGTTTTTCGGCGCTGACGGCATAACCACCAGATAACAATAGTAACAGCCATTATTAAAAGCAGTGCCATGTTAATGAACATAGCAGTACTGTGCACAGCAAGTATGTCCACAAGTTTATGGACTGCAGTAGGAACTTTTTCATTAATGACAGCTGTTATATTTTGGATCAATTTTGCTGCATCGCACAAATTGTATGTGATAATTTATGTCATAGTTTGCCACTTTTGAAAAATATCGACCCATACTGAATCAAAGAGAAAAAAGCAAATCTATTGGAGAAAATAATGTATATTCGATTTAGACCACGATTTCATCTTCACTGCTTTCGTCAATCTGACCACTCATCAAACTGAAAAACTCACATTGGGATGGATGAAATTTCTGCAAAACGATTGTGAAGTTTTCAATTCTGAATAGCACGATTCAACACAGATGCCGACAGACGTAGCAAAGATAGAAGCTCTAACAACTTGACCCAACCAGAATATCGAATGAATGAAATTAATTTCACCACATTCAACTGGAACGATATGTGCTCGAATCATCTCTTACAAAATCACGGTGACAAACTATCCTACGTGTCCAGACCACTCTACTTTAATTCATTACGACACCACCAAACACTTTTAAAATATAAATCCAACCTAAACACTAACCCAATTCAATCTAACTCATATTTCCAAACTAATCGCAAGGCACACTACTCCATCGTCGTACATACAAGACCCATATGCACACATACAAAGGATATCAAAATTTCGATATCCACTTCGATTGTCGTTTCCATTCGAGATATCGTTTCGGAACGTCTTCCGTCAAGTAGGGAATGTGATTCTGAGTTAGAGTCCATTTTGGAATCCTCGAAAACCATTCGTCGAGTGAGAGAAATGGTCTCCTCCATGTTTCGACATGCTGTTCACATAAACATATATGCTAGGTAGGTTGAAACTTTAAGATTGGATCTGACTTTTCTATTCATCAGAGAGATCGATGGGGAGCGTTTTACATGAGCACTGAATGTACTATGAATAATGGGGCGCAGGTTTCAGTCTACAAGATCGGCTTCGAAGAGGTTAAAGCTTAATTTCACTGCGGTAGAATTGCGTTAGTTCTCACATTAGAAGGAAATTTGAGTTTTGTTCATTGTCAACCGGGGCATTTTTTCATGCAGTAGTCTTCGCCGAAGTTTGTGATGGAAGCGATGAGTGACGGTGCTTCGGGTCGCCACTCATCGGTTTTGCTGTGTGGCCACCTGGTTTGGTTCGTTGCTAATCAAGATCAGCGGTCTTTCGTATTCATTTGCGTTGGATGACGGTCGCTGCAGTTTTCGGCGGTTGCATAGGATAGGATTTGGGTTGAATTGGCGGGTATTCATGATGTGCACTGATGAATGATCAGAACTTTGGAGTAGTGGAGTTTCGAACGTGCCTGATCGTGTGGTTGTGATGCGCCATGGTTTCAAAGGACTTTCTAAGCAATAGTTGATATTTTGTTTGAAGGACGAGTCCCGTTGCAGGTATTTAGGCGCTCTGATTGTATGCCATTAGCGGAGGCACCGTTGACAAATGCAAAATATTTATGCTGAATGTATCACATGTGGAGAGACTGCACCAAAGTGAAAAAGCAATATGCTAAAGATTTCTATATTTGTGATCCGTACCTTTCTGGTCATGCGTCGCACAACACGGCAGCTTCAGCTGCGGCTATGTATGCAAAGGAGTTACCAAATCTGATTTCTGCAGGAGATATTATAAAAACTTTTCCTTTAATTTTCCCGTCGCTTCCGTTCTACCTGCTTGAACCTGGGCTCCACTCAACCACCCACCACTCTGATTCATCCTAGAGATTTATCTCAATCTTTTGAAGTTCGAGAGTGCTATTGGTCGACTTCATAGATTTCCTGCAGCCAGCGCAACACTGTCATGAAAATAGAGAATGCGTGGACTGTTGTCTTGGAGCGCTCAGACGGCCTCCAGCTGCCTTCGCTATCACATTTCAGTGTTTCCCTGTGCCCACCCTCAACATCCCTCCCAAACCATGTTTTATGAAGTTTTCGTACTCTCACTAAAACTTGAACTTTGACCTTTGACCCCGACAGACACACACACAAACGAATTTCAGTTTTTTTACCAAATTTTTTGACACGCCCCCTGGTCAGTCGAGTGAATATAATATTTCTTCTGTATAACGTACATATTCATATATATTATTGAGGAAATGAAAACAATTGATTATTAACGTTGTAATAAACAGAAATATAATTATTTTTTTAATGAGAAACCTCGCACTGTTCTTTTCAAACAACTCGACTTTTCTAGAAATAAATCAAATAATTTTCTTTTGGAGATTCTTCGAGAAAGAATATCCTAATATGAAAAAAGTAGATAGCAACCGGTAATTTTCTCCCTCTTACTGTTCTTACTAACATTCATATCTAGCAATTAGAAAATGAATCAAACTTGTTTTAACGCTCAAATAAACAAACTTACATAGATTTTCAACTACTTAAGAAAAACAATGAAGTAGAACATTTCACTATATAAGACACAGAAATAGTTGTTCATAGTTGCATTCAAAAAAAAATCCACAAACATGTTAACTGATCAAGTAAGTAAATCTGAACGATTTCGAAATGTTTTCAAAACGTTTAACATTTACTATGCAAATCGAAATTTATCTAAATCAGAACAATTGATTTCAACAAGAATTGTCATTTCTTTACTAATATTATCAATCTTGATTATTATTCTATCGACAAGTTTTACTATTCAAACACAAATTTTTACTGTTAATTATCCATCGGAAGATGTTTTTAATCAACTATCGATAAAATTTCCTTTAAATTTAACGCTGACATGTTTATGTCAACAAAGTTCAATCAATCAAGGTGAAATTGTTTCATTCAATCCTTCATATCATCCAATATGTTCAAGTCAATTTGTCAATGAAACATTTCTTCTATCATTAAGTGATATATATGTAAGTGATTATTATCCATTAGATTATCGTCTTATGCTTTCATCACATATTCAATTTCTTCAAATATTTTGTCGAACGATCAACGAAAAAGTCATTGATGTCTTACGAAAGTTTTCTTCCGAATATTTTATAACAACTCAAGTACTATCTTTTGAAAATCTTCAAACTCAATTGGCAATATTAGTAAAACAATTGCAACAAAATACAATGGCTCTTTATAAATACGTTAATGATTTCATTTGGTACAATATTTTTTATAATGTGCTTCTCACAGGATTGCGTTCGAATGTTTTTATAGTGTCGCAAGATGCGAACTCTGGACTTAGTTACTCGGCAGATCAATACGGAACAGTATCAAATAGTTGTAATTGTAGAAAAGATGATACATGTGTTCATCCTGCTTATATTTATAATGATACAGGACGAATAGGAAATGTTGGAATATTTGGTACAACTGATGAGAATTCACATGTTATGTTAATTTTACCAAATTTAAAAGTTGGTTGTTTTCCATATAAATCTTTATTAAGTTCAACATTTCAGTGTTTTTATAATCAGTCATGTCTTAATTCACTTCAAGAATATATTCAAAGCTTTTCACTTATTTCACCATTAAAACCTTCTCGATTTGCTCCAGAAACGCTGTTAAATGATTTGTTGAACAGTTTATTGATTGAATCATGGAATGAAGTATATAATTTTAGTAGATATTATGAAATATGTTCACCAAAATTATGTACATATTCATATGATCGATCATTCAATATGTTATATATGGTTGTTACTGTTATTAGTCTTTTTGGTGGATTAAAAGTTATTTTATTTCTTTCAACACCATTTCTTATTCGATTCTTCAAAAGAATTGATCGATTCTTTTTCCATAGAAATCAAATAACAAATATTGAAAGCAATGAAAATCAAAATGAAAGTATAGCTATGAAAAGTCGTTTGACCAGAATTTATAAAAATACACGCCAACAGATTCAAACATATAATATGTTTCCATTATCTCGAGATGGAATTTATTCTACACGCATTTATATTTTATTTTTATTTCTTGGCTTAATTATTTTATTATTTTATTCATCAATTTCTACACAGATTCGTTCGATAACAATAAAAAACCCAACATTTGATATTTATAAACAATTATTCCAAAAGTATTCCTCAACATTAACATGTTCATGCTCACAAATCTCAATAAAATATTCCTCAATAATAAATATAAGTACAATTTTACATCAAGTATGTTCAAGCGACTTTATTCAAGGTGATAAATGGTTATTGTATGGTTCAAATATCTTCACAAATATATACATAATTGATTTTCGTAGCACAGGTATGGGAATATTTCGTGTACTTCAGAAAATATGTCATTTATCTATTGAAACAATAACCAATGAACTTGCTATCTTTAATAATTTGGATTTTTTTTCAACTGAAGTATTGACAAATGATACATTTTATACACAAATATTATCGATTATTGAACAATTTAAACGACAAGTAGGACGATCGTTTCGAAATTGATATCAGAAATATAAGTACACTATTCATTTAGACTCTTTCTTCTTTTCGTAATTTATATCAACTTGTTCAAGTTTCTATTCAATTTAATCATTTCATAATTCCATCAAGTTATGATACTGGTTTTTTGACATATAAAACTAATTCTACTGAACAACTGTTCTTTTGGTCACTTAAGAAATTTAATAATTATAATTGTTCATGTACTCTGAATGATTTATGTACAGAAAGTATAGGCATATTCTGTTCGTCATCGTCTTGTTCAACAAATGATAGTAAAGTTGTACTAGAAGTACCTGATTGGTATTTAAGTTGTTCACCTATCAATTCATTATCATTATCTTCATTGACATGTTTTTATAATTCCTCATGCGTTCAAATGTTAATAGATAGTTATTCACTCGGAATGCCTTCAACTAAGATTGATCCACGTGCGGCTAATGTAACACCATTAGATCCATTATTAAAAAGTCGTTTTAAACCTTCAACAAGATTAGAGGATATTATTTCTCAATTATTTGTTGAAGAATGGATTAATTCAACTAGTTTCGAACAGTATTATCATAAATGTTCACCAAATCAATGTGATTATACATATGAGGAACGTTTTAGCATATCGTATATCATCACAACGATTGCTGGAATTATCGGTGGATTATCAGTTGCATTAAAGATATTAGTACCTATTTGTGTTACGTCAATTCGACGAATTTTTCATTATTGTTGTTCCAATAAGGACCAAACTAACGAAGAAGAAAATAATCAACAAACACATTTCACTTCTATTATCCAAATCCGAAATAAACTTCAACAAATGAATTTCTATCGTCAAGGACAAATAAATAATGATATTTTACCAATTAAACAACAACGTAGTGCAACTCGATTTTACATAATATTATTTGTAATTTCATTCGGAATTATTTTAATTTTTCTTAATCTTGATACACAAATCACTTTAGTAACAATATCTTCACCAAGCTTATCAACATTTGAAGGCTTAAATAAGAAATATTCTTCGACATTAACATGTTCATGTTCAAATATTGCTATATCATATTCCTCATTTATTACAATTTCCGTATCAACTTATCATCAAATTTGTTCAACTGATTTTGTTTCATTAAATTTTATAACATTACTTTGGGGCAGCGATGATTGGCTGGAATATGGACTAAATTACGATAAAAAAATCTTAAGTAGTTTATTTCGTATATTATCAATGTTGTGTACAATAGCAAAAGATACAATTGAAGATAATATTCAAACATTTTTCAGCAAACAAATCATTACTTTGAAACCATTAACACGTTATTCATTTCAAAATCAAATTGATTCAGTTATCGAAAATTTTATCATTGAAACTTTGACTGAATTTCAATGGGTACATAATTATATCATTGATATGTTTCATGCAAATCAATTACAACATAAATTTAATCTAAACTGGAAATTATATCTAACAAATGCTCAAATGAATTACGTAGTAAGATCATTTCCTATTTCGTTTAATGAAAGTGGACAATCTTGTTTATGTACAACATCACCTTCACGATGTTTTCGATCTGAAATTATTAGCTATAATAAAACGATCAAAATTCCAGGTATCGTCTTTGGTTGTTTACCTATCGATGGTCTTCGTCAATCAACATTTGAATGTTTCTACAATTCAACATGTATAAATCAGGTCGCTAACTTTTTTAATATGAATAATTTTCCAAATGCTCTTAATCAATCAGTATCAAGTCGTTTTTATCCAATCTCATCAAAAAGAATTGGTCAGTTAATTGATGAATTATTTATTGAAACATGGCAAAATTCAAGTAATTATACGAATTATTATAATAATTGTTCACCATTATCATGTGAATACAGTTATATAACAGGAAACAGTATAATATATATGATAACAAGATTTCTTGGGTTATATGGTGGATTAACTGTTGCATTGAAATTATTTGCTTGGCATTTTTTAAATGTCTATTGGAAAATGCGTCGATATATTAATCATCGTCATCAAACAAATCATGTTGTTTCATTTAATTCAAATTAATTATTAAAAAAACAGACTTTTCTAAGGACAAATAAATCTTCACTTCTGCTGATCTCATATATCTTTTCTTTTAATAGATTCTATGTAGTTATAATACACATTAAGTCATATCGTGAAAAATACAAGAACCAGTCATTTGAACCGTTTTCAATCAAAACTCAGATGGAAATGTTTGAAAAAATCTCTGATCTCATTTTCTTTTCTCAAGAAATTATTATGCTGCTTTCCTTAAAGGATGTATACTAAGTCCTGATTCCATTGTTAAAATTCTATTTTCTCGCGTGTTTATCTCACTCGAAGGTTGATATTTGCAGTATGTGCTAAGCATATCTAGACCTACTAAACAGTAAGATTTGAGTGATATACTGTTTGTTGTTGCCGAGATATAAGTGTTACAAAAATCGACACGAAAAGTCGATTTCCCCTTCACATACATAAAATAGTTTCGGCACACGATTACGGCAACAAATAAAGAATTACAAACAGAAAACAACTTTGCAAGTCAAAGAAAAAGTCCAATCTAGTGAACCACTGTCTGTTTGAAATGAATTCGTAATGAAATCAACACAATTTTTCTCATAAAAAGTAGTTCTAATAACAATTTGTAAAAATTACAATTGTTTTCGTAGTCCTCACAGCTCGACAAAAATAAAAAGTATAACACTTCAACAAGTAACTCTCGTCGAGGCAGCCTCACTTAGCTATTTCTCGTAGAAATATCACTTGCGGATGCTTTATTTTTAATGCATTATTGTGTATATAAGTTTATTTCCAGCTTAGATTAGATATCTTCAAGAAATGCCAATACAATTAGAAACATTATGGATGCTTATATCAAAAAATAAAACGAAGAAAACACGATAGGCAATATCTAGTGCAATGAGAGAAAACACACAATTACATAATAATTAACGTAAGTGTAAATAGAGGTAAAGAAAATAAACATTTATAAATAATGATTTTAAGATAATTTCAAATTACGTTACGTTTTATATGCCTATAATAACACTAGACTTCTTAGCAAAGTATGGATTTACACATATTTACAAAATGAGAGAGGCACATTCTCGCTTTGTCTTTTGGTCGAGTTCATCTAGCCGTTTCGGTTCAGCGTCTTGAGCAAGACAAGGTCGTACTTGTAGAATCTTCATATCAAAAGGTCGAAGAATGACTATATCTTCCGCTCTCTTCATTCTGCTGAGTGGTACATATACTGACGCCACTCGCAATGTTTGAAGTGGAGATTGAAGATCGACTACAATTTTGTTTATTGTGAGCCCTTGCGCTTTATATGTAGTTATTGCGAAGACAGATACAATTGGGAGTTGGGTTCGTGTGACTTGAATGACTTGTGGAATTCTTCTCCCATTTTGTACTTGGTCGAGCAGATGTCCGAAAAGTTGCTTTATAGGAACAGTGAATTGCTTCTTGATTAATGGAATGGGAATTAGTTTGGGACGAAGGCCATCGAGATTTGTTTCTATTTGTGATGTATTAATTTCTACGAATGCATATAATGGTTTTCGTATGAAGATTGTACTTGAGGGAAATATTTTGCTTTTTATCTTTAAATCACTCGGATCCTCCTGATCATCGTATATGAGTTCTGGAAAAATTCCTTGAGTACCATTGGAAAGCCCTAGTTCACAGGCTATATTATCGGTGAGAAGCACAGGCATGTTTAGTATTAAAGGAAAAAGACCGGGAAGAAGTTCAGTCTTGTTGTCAGGTATATGGAGGTTACTTCAAAGTTCGTTTATTATTACGTCGCTAGACATCGAACACAATGTTTTATTTATCATACTAATACGCTTGACTGTAGCCGGTATCCTGTGGTTATATATTTTTTCCAAAAATCGATACCATTAGTTTAAAAAAACTAACATCAGATTCGAAGTTTTCGCTTCGAAATACCTCTGAAAATGTCTTTTCCGAAAAAAACAGTTATGGATGCTTGTTTGGCCCTGCGGACATACAAACAAACAATTTATGTTTCTAAGACTCTTCTCTACGAGAAAGAGAATAAAGTTTTAGTTTTCATCTTGTTTATTATTTTCAAAGCTACAGCAAGTAACTAAATCTTCATGTATATTCGAACTCGAATTAGGGATAGATCGAGTAAAAATGTGTTTAAGAAGGCTGAAAAGCATGTCTCAATGATTTTTCCGTAACTTCTATGGAAATTCCCTTATAAAGGCGTCTTGTAATATGTCGAGGGGTTTCCTTGTGACGAGTTCTCATAGAAGAGATGTATGTGCTGATAAAACTATGTCTTTATCTATTTCTTCCTCTTAAACTGTATCGTTCTGATATAAGACATGCGTCTATATACTCGTCCATAGAAGAAATTGCAAGAAAATATTATATCAAATGACACCATGAGGATAATTCATTAGATTATAAGAATCGAAAGAACTAATAACATGCATACAATGCATGTAAGCGACAGTGTCATATTCACGAGGTTTCTTTTTTATATGAGGCGTGTCTCTATTGTTAATAATGAGTTAGATCCATAATAAATCGTTTGTGCAACAATGGAATCTTGATAGTTATTTTTTAGTTGATGATCATTCCATTGAAAAGCTAGTTTCGAGTACTTCTTACTCGAATGCTAATTGCCACAGTTGGTCCGATGTGACTATTCTGTCTTGAGGACGAAGAATATGCGGGTTAAAATCTGTTCCTACACCCTCATCTGATCATGAGAGACGTATATTTATTTTTGAAAAAACGCAAAAATGATCGTGGTTATCATAAGAAAAATGGAGATTTGAAATCTTAAACTAATTGATAGTTCATTTGATGTGGTTAGCGTAATGTTGTATCTGTGTAAAATACTTTTAACTGCATTTAATGTTGATTTTGTATTACATAAATTTCTAGTACATAGAATATCAAAATTTTCGATGTCCGGATCTTTATACATAGTAACAGATACTTGATTTTCGTATGAAGCAATTCGACATGATTGTGTTATTTTATTGGTTTTTATTCGATATTCCAAAGAACATGAGCTATTTTTCGGATATTTAACGCATGATTCTTCCTTTCCCATTGAATTATAACAATTTAATTGAGGAATCTGTGTCGATAATGATGGAGCAATTAGATATGGAGATAATTCCCTAAGAATATTAGAAAAATTAAATTGTTGTTGTGATAATTCTGATGAAATTTTAATTGCTAAATCTTTAGCACAATCATCTTTATCTTTACAAACAATGTTAACATAATATGATAAATAAATTGTATTTGATCCAGTAATTCTCAAAGTACTATGACGATGATTATGTGAATCATAAAATACATTTGACGAATCACTTGTTAATTTAAATAAATATAGTCCTGAATGATACATAAATATAAGCATAGCTTCACATTTTCCAGCTAAAACAATTTGATTACATTTTTCAGGATAAAGAAATGG
>CAJNOJ010001053.1:0-10662 GCA_905250025.1 Adineta ricciae
TAATTGTTCTTCCGGTGGCATATTCTTTTTCCTTTTCTGCAATCTCATTAGCCGTACTAGATACCAATCAAACAAAAATTCACTATAATTTATTGGTTGAAAAACACATCTTGACATTGCCATTGGTGCTTTACACAAATGAATTGCGTCGAACAATCTTAGATTACCTATCACATACGCAAAATCGATGCAGTTCAACGCAGGAAGTATGCGATATATCAATGGTTCCAACTGAACATCTACGTGTTCTATGGAAACGTACAAATCCATTCTCATCGAATTATAAATTGGATACAACTTGGCAACCGAATACTGCGCTTCTAAATGAATTTGATGTGCAAATCGAGTGTTCTACAAGTAAGGTATGCTCGGCATTATTGAACAGTATCCAACAAAGTCCAAAAATGTTGGATGGTCTAGTTTTACAGTACAGTACACAGACAGAGAAGCACACAAGTAAAACAGTGACAATTACGGGACATCATTTAATGAAAACAAAGATGTTTTCGGCAGTGAAACAGTTGCCGTCAGCAGCAGCCAACAATCACGAACGCTATTTACTTGTTGATGATATAAATCAACTTGCAACAGAACTTTTAACTACAATGGAACTAGAAGAAAGAACAGATTCCGATTACATTTCTCAACGTGATCAAACCATACTCATCGAATTACTAAAATTAAGTTTATTAAGAAATAGTGTTGTATTAGATGGTCAGGTAAAACAACAATGGAATTCCGTCTATTGGAATCATGATAGTATCCGGCCAGATCGAATCGTTCATTTATTAAATGATGAGTTGCGGGAGCTACAAAATAGAACGAATTTAGCCGACAAGAACCAAAATAGTACTCAACAAATTTACGATACATAGGTTAGTGGTCACAATGCTGTACACGAAAGTTTTGAGATCATTCAGACAATCGAGTCAACAGTTTTCATGATAAAACTGATCGAACGGATGATAAATACCTATCATATTCGAAAGGTCAACAGAAAGTTAATCAAAAGAGCAGTGATAGATCGGCTGGGAACAGTACAGGACATAGTGAATCAAATAGTAAACACATTGAACGTACCAGAGGCGAAAGTATTAGCGCTAATAACGTCGGTATTGGAAGTTTTAGTGCTGGTTTTTCGCATGGTCAAACAAAACCGATATTGATGGCAGTTCTAATGCTCATGCAAATCACTATAGTCATGATTGGCGTGATGCATTAGGTACGTTCCAAGATGATTCGTATCCGAATAGCAATGCGTCGAAAACTCTGCGAATAACTGGTGATGACATGTCAATTTATAATGCAGATGCGTGGCGCCGTGCAGTATCGGAAGGTCAACTATCATCGATTGACAATAGGAATCTCGACAACAATGCTCAAACATTCGATGAATTAAGACAAAAGAATTTTGATTTTTATATGAAAAATCGACAATTTATACAATTTAATGGTGAAAAATTTATTGTTAAACCGAATGGCACTCATTTGCCCAGAATTGTGGTGCCCAGAATCGGTCCCAGAAAAAAGTCCCTGAATAGGGACCATTCAATAATTATGCCACTTCTGGCCACCATTTAGGGACTTCGCACACATGAGTTTATTCCGATGGTAACTTATAACTTCAATTAGTAAATTCACTAACTAACTTTCCCCTGTACTACCACCGAATTCCTTACTACTACTTTATAACCAACTAGTAATACATACTACACCTATATCTGGTGGCCAGACCCGATAAAACCGAACTGCGAAACTATTAAACTCTATTCACCAACTTACACGCACAGAACCTATGCATTCAGTGATTCTGGTGACCAGACCAGAGAGAAACGAACAATTAATTGGAAACTTGCGGTGACCAGACCAGGTGGAGTATATTCATCCTTTGGATATTTGTGGTGACCAGATTAGTCACAGTATCTTGATCGCTTGAACACTTGTGGTGACCAGACCACACAAATTATCGTGATTCTTTAGATACTTCTGGTAACCAGACTAGTCACAGTATAGTCATCCTTTGGATACTTCTGGTGACCAGACCACACAAATTATCGTGATCCTTTAGATACTTCTGGTAACCAGACTAGTCACAGTATAGTCATCCTTTGGATGCTTCTGGTGACCAGACTAGTCACAGTATAGCCATCCCTTAAATACTTCTGGTGACCAGACCACACAAATTATCGTGATCCTTTAGATACTTCTGGTAACCAGACTAGTCACAGTATAGCCATCCTTTGGATACTTCTGGTGACCAGATCAGAGAGAAAAGAACTGTGAATCAAATGTTTTTGTTCATGATAATGGAGAGAGACGGAGGAGAATTGAATGATGTAATTTTTTTCAATAAATGACTGGTAGAGTTAGGTTTCCGATTGGTTTATTATTGATATTCGCAGCATTGTCAAAAGAACAATGATATTTGTCGAGAGAAAATTGAAAATTAGAAGTTGCCAAATAAATAGAAGTGCATTCGAGTATGGAAGATTGTCGAAAAGAGAGAAGAAAATAGTTTGACTTTTAAGATAAAGTTGAAAAAAAAACAATAAAAAATGAAAATGGAAGTCAAGCATCATTACAAAATTCAGCCAGTCAGAAATTATTTTCAGTCAATGAAGTGATCAAAATCTTCAACTATTCAAACAAAGTACATGAAATAAATAGCTTGTGTCGATGATCGATAGAATATTGAATTCATGGATAGATAATCGTAGAGGCAAGTAAGTCATTTCATCAGTTAGACGAGAGAACAAAACAACGCGAAAAATGAAAGTTTATTGCGGTGTCGTGGTAAAATTGTATGTCTGTGATTTTGTTAAAGTTTTTTCGCCACCCATTTTGATGACTCAAATAAAAGCTGCTGAGTCGAAAGTTTGCCAGCTTTGTAGTCGTCCCATAAAGACTGTAAAGAGTCATTGATAAGAATCGTCAAAGCAGTTTGCTTCCGTTTATAAACCGGTTGATTGAAATTCAGTTTAGCAACTATTTGCTGTACGAGCAATTCTTCTTTTTCAAACCAGACTAGTAATCTGTATAAGTGTGGGTGAGCATTTAATTGTGCGGTCATTTTGTTGTTATAACCTATGATAAAACAAAGATTTAGATTTAGATTCACGCATAAAAATGACCGAATTAAACTGTCGCGAGGTAAGACACTGAGATACCAGATCGAATCAACATTACTGTTGATTCGAGATAAACGTATATCTCCTCATTTCACGAATTTCGCCAAAATTTGAAATTCAACTGTTTCCCCTATAGCTGCAAATTAGGTTTCTAGTGGTAGATGTGTAAGTGGGAAAATAATTTATCTTTAAAGAAAAGAGATTTCATTAATCAATGTACACATACCCTCTAATCCATTATTGGTGCGGGTTGGATAGTCAAATACGCAGAATTGATCAATTCGTTTTAACCAATACGACTCAAAATATTTGAAAAACAATCGTATGTTTTGACGAAGAAAAACTGGTTTCGCAGGAATGGCATTCAATTCCGGTTTAATTACTTCAAAATAAACTTTTCTAATTTGCTCATATGGTATGAATGCCAATGCCATAATATGTCGAAAGATTTGCTGAACTTTATCGATATTTTGGTATGATTCCTGCAAACCGTTGCTCTGTATATTACGATATATTGCTTGACAATAATGAAACGTGCAGCCCAGTATTTCTGTTTCAGGAAACTACAAACAAAGAGTAAAGTCAAAATCAAGTGATATTGCAATATCTGGAGATCTGGTCACCAGAATCGACTGGTACTTATGTCTCTCAAAAATTAGCACAAGTTTATCTCATGTCTTTTTGAATATTTTCTTTCGGATACAGTTTATAATCATTAGTATATTTTAGACATATAATGTCTTATTTTCATCGATCTTTTTTACAGTTCAGAAGAAAACCAATCGCAAAATAGTTTTAAAACTTTGCATATTCACCTCTTCCTTGATAACCCGGATTAATCCACCTTCAAAATCACTCATCCAATAGTGTGGATTCCACACCAGCTTCAAATTTGCCATAGCGTTTTTCAAGATTTTTATTATCAGTTGATATGTTTCATACGTTTTGCGTTCACATAAACAAAAAACTAACGGTACTAGAAGTAAGAATTAAAGAAGTGACAATCAGATTGCGAGCACTAAAAGAATCCAAGCTATTATTTACCTGCATGTGTTTCTTCGACGTCGCCCATCAAAACGTAGTTTTGTTGACTGATTTGAGCAGCTGTTGCGAAAGTTCCATCGCTACCCACACGAAGAGACTTTGATAGAACGCTGAGCTGTAGATCGCTGGAATAAATCAATAAACGACCAATTTCTGCTGGCACAGGAGTGTCGGACACGTCAACAGCCATCGAATCATAGAGTAAGAACCTTTCTCCTTTATCTGTAGTAGTAAATCCTGGGTGTAGAACAAACACATGGTCAGTTGGAGATGTTGGCAGATGTTGCAGTCTGATTCGATATAAGTGAGAATCTAAAAGATTGAACAAAAATGTACGAAAAACTTTCCATAACCTGAAAGGAGCAGTTATGTAACGCTTGAATCTTTTCACTGAAGTGCTCTTTTTTTAGCAAACCGAAAATCCTAGAACTGATCATTAGAATCTGACGGCTATATTGACGTTTTCTCGGTTCAGTTCTGTGAGCGGGAGCTCGAAAGTTTTTGTACTCACGCATGTTATAGAAAGTGGGTAGTAGCGCCAGCATTTCGGTGGAGTACTTCCCTTTCAACAGTTCATCTTCATAAATCTTTCTTGGTGAAGACAGTTCATCACGACAACGATCTCGAATGCGTTCTTTAAACGTGCGTATTTCGATATGCTCTGGAGAGGATTCATGAATATGTTCGCCTTGGATCGAATATATACGAAAATAATTTTTGATGGTTGGATCCGAAGATCGAATAACAATTGATGAACAGTGCTGCTTACGTCTGTGTTGGCACTCCCAAGCAGTAAAATTCTTCCCATGATTTCTAATAAGATATGAATATCCACCCATGTGTAATATATGACCACCTGCGGCCGTTTCTGCAATTGTTATATCGTCTTCAACCCAGTATTTCATCGATGAAATATCGGATGTCAAAACACGCCCTCCAACTTTCAACGCGTCGCCAATCGTATATGGTTTCGTTGGATCGAGCAACTGTACAAGCGGTCCTTTTGATAACGAATCATAGTTATATGTTATTGGTGCATTCGAATCAGATAATTGATGACAATGAGAAGACGCCGAGGAATACTGGTTTGAACCTTTTGACTGATTTGACGACGATGTAACGATTGTTTCTGCTGAAGTAGAAATTTGCGACTGAAACTGTAGTGCGAATGAATCGTTGTGATGAGGTAATGGTAATAACGAAATTGTTGAGGCTGCTGATGATGATGTTGGTGGTGAAATAGTTATTGAAAGTGATGCTGCTGCTGAAAATGGAATATTGGTTGGGATTGGTATAGGTGGACATGACACTGTATCGACTGATGATGAGAATGATGGAACATTAACCGAAAATGACGGTATTCCTACAATCATCGACGTTGATTCTTGATCATCTGATTGAGAAGGTGGGAAAATCCTTGCTGACAAAGTTGAATGATTAGTTTGATGATGCACTGAAAATGGTAGTTGGCACGATGGTAAAACTGTCAAATTCTTCATCATTCGAAAGGACAGTATTAAATTCCATTCGTCTTGTGACAAAACCTGCAGTTGCGATTGCTGTGGATATGTATCTTGATACTGTTGTTGGCGAAGCGGGTTCGAATCTTTATACTCTAGCTGCAGCGATTGTGTTTGAGTCAGCGTATCATTTTGTGGCGTTGAATGAGAACTAAGCGATGATATTGATGAAGGTTGCGACAAAACAGGAAGTGCTGGAGTGTCACCAGTTTTAGATATTTTCTTCGGATTCATAGCAATGAACAAGAAAAGAATGGCAATAAGAACAACCTGAAAATTAAAAAAAATAAGGAAAATTCATGTTAAGCAAGCAAAGTTACCAAAACTGCTTTGAATTCAATTGAATTGAAGTTTCCTTATTTCAATCGTGTGAGGCAATTGGTTCCTGGATTCACAATCTATTTTGTTCTATATTATAAATAAACATAGAAGATAACTAATATACTTTATTTTCATATCATCGAAGAAACAAAATAATACACAGGAAACATTTACTTAAAGTATGAAAGTGAACAAAATACTAGATTCCATTCAAAATAGAGAATAAAACAAAAAAATGAAAAGAAAACAAGCCAAAAGTTCATATTTGTTGTACTATTTATAAGAACAATCTCGAAAGAACGTCTGTTTCTATTCATGATAATCAATCGATTGATTGATCAGTGATTGAAGACACGTTAATCTCATTTTCTGAGGCTTTTTTTGGAATTTTTCCAACATTTTCTGTTAATATTTTATATCCTACTGAAGACGCTTCATTTTCACGCAATTTTCTCTTTTTTGGCGATATATCGAATGTGACTAAGTCTTTGTTTTGCTGATCCGACTTTCGTTTCAAAGATGGAGTGGCGCACTTTTGTTGTCTCTTCTTTTTGGTTGTTGGACGTAAACCAAATGAAGAACGACGACGTTCATTACTGTCATAAAGAAAGTAAATAAAAACCAATAGACTATCATAAAGTCAACAAAAAGGAACTTGCGATTCGGGTTTCTTTCGACTAGATGCAGTGCTCTTAGTTTGCTTTTTTTCATGCAATTTTCGTGATGTTCCTTGTTGCTTTGTGCTTGGATGTCGAGATACTTCTTCACATGTATCTGAATGATGGAAAGCGTTGGAGGTGGAGACGGAAGTTGTCGATGCTTGTTCACTTGCGGTGCCTTTTAATTTCGAAAATGGTGAAGTTGACGCAACTCCGACTTGTTTCCCTTTGTTTTCGTCAACTACTGAACCAATGCAAGGTGCGTGAGGCAAAGCTTCCACTTCCGATGAAGCTTGATCATCCAGATTAGCTGCCGTAGATGACTCATTTTGATCAGTATCCATTGACACACATGGCGTCTGTAAAGATAAGTAACCATGTGAAACAGTGAGTCTTTCTATGAACACTGCACTCTGCCCATATGTAGTAATATACTTACCAGATGTTTTTTCTGTTGTTTGATGGGCGTCGAACTGCGGGGAATATTCTTATTGAAGTTTTCGTGGTAGTTGTCGTTTTCAAGTTCATTCATTGGACCGTACGATGATGAGATATTATGATTTTCAATGATGTTTTGGTTCAATTCATCATTATCGATTCTTATGTAAGAATTGATTTCAACACGTTCACCAGTTTTCTACGCGACAAGTAAACAAAATGTAAGGATGAGAATCTGACAAAAAAATCGACAGATTAGCAGTAAATTACTTTGAAGTCACCTTGCTCAGGCTTTGAGGAACTATTCTCATTACAGTTGTTTTCAGCGATAAGTTTTGCTTTGTTTCGTTCTGTTTGTGCACTCTGTGTTGATAAACGGGAAATAAAAAGTACATGAAAAACAGACTTAAATAACGATCCGGATGAGGTCAATACTCACATCAGCAGGTTTATCTGTATCAGCATTATTCTTGTCGACAAAAAGCAAAGTTTGTTGACTATTCACCATTTCAACAAACTGGAAACGAGAAAGAAAAGTTTCATTATTACCTAAGGATCAAAAGAATAGTACAAATTTTGTATAGAAACTTACTCGTGGTACGATTGGATGGGTATTTGACAAGCTGTTCATTTTCTTCTATCCAGGAAACATGAAAAGGTTCAATTAGAATTAGAAGCGCCCTGAAAATGATGTACTGACCTTTTTAAGACTTTCTAATATTGAACTTGGAACCGGTACAGGTCTTGTTGGATATATTTCAATTAGTTTGTTATCTGGACTAATTTCGTAGATTCTGTCACAAAAAATGCATCCAGAAAAGAATTATACCGAATGTGATAACTCACGGTCCTTTAGCTGTTGGTGTTACAAAGTGTGGATTTATGATAACATCCACACAGGTGGAAATCAATTGAACGATATCATTAGCTCTACTCTTAGTAATTTCAACGTTTTGAATGTCGAATAGTGCTTTTAATTGTACGCCAGATAAGAGAACTCCATGATCACGACCGTAGCTTAGTACACTACTGACGCATTCTTTCACCTCTTGTTGTTTGTCGAAAAGTCTGTAGAAGCCACCTATATTAGTAATACGATGGCAGAGACATAATCAACATTCAAGTAAAACGTTTGGAAAGAATTTACTTACAATTTTTTGACCCGCCCTTCCAATTCAGAGATGCTCTTGAACTGCAACCAGGTGAACCTAAATGAAACACACCCGAAATTGAAATACAGTCTTGGTCATCTGATCTCATTTGATGAAAGTAGAACGTCTTCATGATTTTCAACGGTGCAATTGATTCATGACTGCCCTGCTGCATGAGACATGAACAGAATTTGTTTCAACAACATACCGTGAGGCTTTTGTATGCATTGTATCGAAACACCGCAGTCCTCAGATTCGTCATCGGTATTATTGTCGAGGTTACCGACATTTTTCTGGTCTCCTGTGCCTAAAGTACACACGCACATATACA
Source organism: Adineta ricciae (assembly GCA_905250025.1). NCBI lineage: Eukaryota > Metazoa > Rotifera > Eurotatoria > Adinetida > Adinetidae > Adineta > Adineta ricciae. The sequence continues at coordinate 8,593 of CAJNOJ010001053.1, forward strand.
TAATCTAGTAGCAAATCATGATTGTACACACCTTTACGAACTTTAATTTTCTTCATCTTGGATATTTTATTTTTCATTACGGCATCCACATATAGATACATATTTTTATTCTTCATCAATATTTGCTGCGCTGGTGTTGATTTTGATGAACTCCCTTTGAATAAAATTGTTGAACTGGTCGATTTTGATCGATATGAGCGATATAATCCATTGATTTTCTGTTTGTATTCGTCGGAGCCTTTCACGCCAGGAAATAAGCATATGTTGTCCTTGTAGTCAGGTAGATGCTCCAGAATATAATTTTCAAGATCAGCTAAAAGACACAAACATTAATACGTCCAAATTTCCAAACGTCTGCACTTTTCCTATAGAATATCTCGCTGGAATTGATTCTTTTTCGTTAACCAAGTGGTTCTCATTTCTGAAAAAAAATCTGAAATCTCACTTTGATTTTGTAAGTTCCGGTTGTACAATATAATTGTCGGCGATTTGAAGAATTTTTCAATTCCACCACATTCTTCAATGCACGTTTCCAAATCATATCCATCATTAGTACCATTCTCATCATCCGAATCCGACGAACTTCCGACTACTTGACTTTCGCTTACTTGTTTTGAGTTCATTCAGGCGCCTCTTTACTTCTCCACGCACATTCACTTCGAACCTCTTTAAAATCCGAAGAAAACTTTTTAATGATATCTATATATAAACAATGTGAATCATAAAAGATTTAATTGAAAAACCAATAATTTCGTCATCAAACAACCACAGACCAACAATTTCCGACAAAAGAATGTATTACTTACATACACACACAGATGTAGATATATGTATGTGAATCAATTTATACGCTTCGCCAGCAAACTGTTTCTTCTTTGTTTTCTCTAGTCTACTAAGCACTTATCGCTGACCTCGACTAAACGAATATCGTCACCCTCTGGTGATCAAACCATTCGAATCAACTTCTTCTATCGTCATGACGGACTAAAACGATTTTTCGCCGCACATGTCGATGAAATTCTCCATCGCTAACCGGTTCTTTCTTTCTCCGAGACATTTCTTCACGCCGACCATTTCAGACGGCGCCTTTATTTTCATCCAGGGTATACCACGCGATTCACACATACCTCGAATTTCCATGCCCTTCCCTTTCGCACGCAACTACATCGTCACTCTATTCAGCCCGCTAAAACCATCAAAAAGCAATTATACAGAGCATTACATAATTCAATTTCACCTCAACACATATCTTCCAATATATTCCGTCTCAAATTCAGCGAAGCATAACTCTCCACACTATCTAATTTCGAAAGCATACCATCTTCCAACTACATATATTCCATATGTCACCCATATCCCACATATTATTCCGCTAAACTATCCACGAAATCAAACAAAGTCCACATACACATCTCACCACCCGCCCACCAAACATATCCCAAAGATCACTACACCGGGAGCAGTGTCATTATCACAACGATCCACAGGATGACTATGTTGCCACTGCTGTGGTCATCAGAAGTCTTCTAACGAGAAATATACTGTGACTAGCGATTATCCCCAGTTTCCGATGGACGAGTATAATGGGACTGGTCTGGTCACCACAAGTATACAAGGCATGAATTGACTACCCCTAGTCTAGTCACCACAAGTACCGAAGAGATGAATTGACTGTCACTAGTCTCATCACCAGAAGTATAGAAGGGTTGAATCCACCGTGACTGGTCTGGTCACCACAAGTATACAAGGCATCAATTGACTGTCACTAGTCTCATCACCAGAAGTATAGAACGGGTGAATCCACCGTGACTGGTCTCATCACCACAAGTATCGAAGAGATGCATTGACTGTCACTAGTCTCATCACCAGAAGTATAGACGGGTTGAATCCACCGTGACTGGTCTGGTCACCACAAGTATACAAGGCATCAATTGAGTTCCGCTAGTCTCATCAGCAGAAGTATAGAAGGGGTGAATCCACCGTGACTGGTCTGGTCACCACAAGTATACAAGGCATCAATTGACTGTCACTAGTCTCATCACCAGAAGTATAGAACGGGTGAATCCACCG
>CAJNOJ010001054.1:0-10658 GCA_905250025.1 Adineta ricciae
TATTGATCACATATGGAGCGGCGCTATCCACGGCACTCGACATAATTGAAAATGGCTGTAGAAATTGACAAAGTATTGATCAATACTAATCAATACCAATACCTTCAATACCCTCAACACCTGCCCAATATCAATACCCAATTCCCAAGAGTATTGGTATTGCGACATGTCTAGCTATGATGTAGAGTATTATGCACAAAATGAGAACAATACTAATGGAGTACTTTATACCAGGTACATTCATTTATAACCGTCAATATGAATGTAATTGACTAAAATATTGTAGTAAAAAAAGAAAGATGGATTTATTTCTTCTCTGTCTTTGAAAAATCACGCTATGTTTTGCGAATAAAACGAAATTGAACATTTTCAAATAACTAAATAAAATTCGTCAGACTGAGTTTTGTTAAGAATAAGAACAATCCTATACGAAGAAATCAAATAATTTCAAGAAGTATCATAAAATGCTTTTATAAATGAAATCAAACGGCAAATAATAAAAAGATATGTCTATAAAATGAGATCCAATTGATACAGATAGTCATGTAAAATTCTAATGCGTATGAAATAGATAAAAGCAATTTTTTTTATCAGAAACACATAAAGCAACTTTGCAAGTCGAGCATTCAATCGGTGATCGGTATTCATTATTTTTAGTACTATAATAGGCATATCTTCTTCGAGTCGTAGGTAATGGAAGATGAACACCAACATTAGAAAATCGTATTTCATCCGAAATGGATATTTTTCTCTCACCCTTCTTGCGTTTCTTCACACCAGAGTTGCTTATAGGTCTTCCTTTTCTCTTGTATACTAAAATTCTACATCCAATTAATTCTTCTGCAGTATCAGTTAAAAATTTCAAGTATGTAAATTTATCATTTGGATGATCTCTAAGATAAATAACATAAGCATTTGATAGCACCACGTTGAAAAAATGAAAAAATATCCGAATCGAATTCCGTCTAGATTTTCTATCAACAGCATAGTACCCAATTCGTTGATCAGCTCGATCGACTCCAACTAGGCATGCAACGGTGACGGTGAACCACCGGTTTCACCGGCCACCGGTCACCGGTCACTAGTGCACGGGTCACACCGGTTCCACCGTATCACCGGTCCACCGGTTCATCAAATTATTCATTCACTTTTATCAGCGGTTAATGAATACTTTCAAATAACTGTTGTTATGAAAAGAAAAGTTGGAAACTGAAATGTAATAAATAGGTGGTTGTAGCAAAAAACTATGATCATATAAATTTTCCAACAGGAATATACGTACGAGTAATACTGGAAAGTTTAAAACACTTTCCTCGACTGGATAATATATTATTTCTATATATACCACCAGTGCGTGACTTGATATTGACTAAAATATATCAGTTCATAAGAAGGCCAACTTCAATTGTTAATTCCAACCGATTCTTATGAAATTTTATTAATTTACGTAAAGCGGGTTCATGTTCGATGCAAGAAAAGCATACGAGAAATTAGAATCATATAATTCCTTTCGATAGCAAAGTCTAGTTTACTGACATCTACGATCACTATATGCTTATTGCTTTCTGTTCAACAATTTCAATGCTGTATATAACAAGCGGTGATTGAACCGTTTTTCTTATTCTGCACGAATCTTAATAGCTATTGACCAATCTATTTTAATTACAAAATCGACTCGAACCGTTATATATATATATACATCAATAGTCTATTTGGCTGTCGCAACGTTATCGTAATCTCTTTTGCTCTACTTACTTGTTCGTTTTTCCTTGAATAACTTCTCGGAAAGAAAATGAAGCAAGTTTTTGAGACCAAGTTAGCGGAATTTACTGTGCACATTGAGTATCTGCTAGTTATAAGCATGTGAATATCTGCAGCTACAGCATTCGTGTAAAATTCACTCAATTGGAAACGACAATTGACGTGCCTTTCATTGAAGAAATCTTTGATTTTCCTCTGTTGAAACTTACAAATAAAATTCCTCATATATGTAAATCGTTACACCTCTGTTTTCAGACAGAACGACATCGAACAAAAGCAATACGACTTATGAAACTTGTATTATATTTTCATAATCGAAACAGTGAACATACGTATATACCATGACAAAGAAGCGATCACCGAAAAATACTCATATCATCGCGACAACGCTCGCCGACACCGATAATGAAGACGATCAACCGGCGCCGCAAGCATCTCAAACAAAGTCCCAATTAACATCTGCATCCGCAGAAGTTGCACAGATCAACTCATCAGCATCGCCGTTCACTGGGGTCAACTTGAATGGATCAGACATGAACATTGACATGTCAACTCAAACATCATCATTGGATAAACGTTCTGTTAATCCGAATCTCTCCTCGAAAGTGTGGCTATATGCAACGAAATTTACTGATCATGACAGCGATAGCCAACAAGCCAGTTGCCACTTATGTGATTATACATGTTCATGCAATTCTCATTCCACATCAACAATTAGACAACATCTGATTTCCAAACATAGCAAAGCGGATTTAGTGATAGAAAAACAAAATTCTTCGAAGTCCAAAATGTCAGAAGCTTTAAAACAGAAATTGCATCAACTTTGTTATGCGGCAATTGTAAAAGATAGTCGTTCATTCAATGACTTAAACAAAAGTGGAATCAAGGCAGTATTCAAGAAACTGTGTCCTGGTATGTGTCTTTTCATTTCAAGAATGTAGTACTTTTCGAAATCTTCCCATGAAACAAAAAGTTGATTATGATACAATTGTATCAGGATAGTCTCTCTCCCCAATGAAAAAATCATTAAAATTCAACCAATGTATTTGTCTATTTTGAGCAAAGGAGAAAATGAACCATGGTGGATTATTATCGGCTCCTGTAAAGAATTAGGAATGCCGTGAATCATTTACTGCAAGACTCTCTATGCCAACATGTGATGGAACACTTCGATTTTGAGTACTGGCAGTTAGCTGCAATATTTGAGCAAACGACAGTCTTGGTTGACATAACCTTAGGCATCGACAAGATTTAAGAAGCATTTCAAGATACTTCTAAAGATAAGTCTTTCTTTTGGTTTCAACGATCTTTGTTGTCTCTATTAATCTGTCGCTACGATTTCTTCTTTTATTCTGCGCATTATTCCGCTTAGGCTGTACTCTCGAATGTGCCTCATTTAGATTACACACCGCCGCACAGAAATCAAGTTTCTCGACAACTGGGCGTTTTATACAAGCATCACTATGATCTATTAGTTGATGAATTAAAACAAGTGCGTTCGTTGAGTATTACACTCGACTTTTGGTCAAATCATCGATGCCAATCATTTCTTTGTATAACTGGTCATTGGGTCAGCGATAAATGGGAAACAATCTCGAAAATAATCAACTTCTCTGTTTATACTAACCGACACACGGCTATAGAAATTGCCGAAACCTTGGAAGCAAAACTCATTGCTTTAGGTATTCTTGACAAAATCATTTGTATCACATGTGATGGTGCAAAAAATATGAAATTGGTGTGCGAATATTTGAGCGACGATATACCGAGATTGTGGTGTTGTGCCCACCGATTACATCTGGTTGTTATTAATGGTTTAAGTTTTTGGATGCGAAACGAGAAACTAAACGAGATATCTAAACAAAATTCTTCGACAAATTATTCAACAATTAACCGTAGTACAACTGCTGACTCCAATGCTTCTATTTCGAACAAGAATAATACAAACATTAATTGGGATGAGGAACTAAACGACAGTGAGTAGTTCTATCTAATTAAAGCTTATTTATATGAGTTAACTGATCGTTCTCAATCACTTTTGTTTAGAAGCGTGGTTAGTCAATAAATCTAGTTCAAAGAATACAACGAATGAAACTGAAGTCGTTGTTGGCTTAGAAACGATCACTGATGATGACGACAACGATGATGATTATGAAAATCTCGATGACTTAATAGAAGACAATTGGACGACTGGTTTCCAAGCTGATGGCAATCCGACTGAATATCAAAAATGTATTATGAAATTGTTGATCAAATGTCGAGCTGTGGCGAAGATTACTAAAAAGCCATATATAATCTCTGAATTCATCCGTAATGAGCGACAACTTACCGATCAATACGCAACAATTCGAATCGATTGTAAAACGCGATGGAATTCGACGTATATTTTATGCCACTCTATGATTACATCGAAACACGTGATTATTCCCTCTACTGAAAGGAGGGTTATGCGTCGAGCAGATACTACCAAAAAAACGAGTTGATGTTGGTCCTTCCGTCCAGAGGTGTGCGGGGCAGCAATTTTTCATGCCCCGCGGGATCCGACCTGTGACGCTTGCTGACCCGCTCCGCCCGTCCCGCGCAAATTTTGTTCTTGGAAGTCCCCGACCCGCTCCGTCCCGTACGTTTTCTAACCCGTCCCGCCCGACCCGTTGGTACTGCATCATTACCCCGCCCCGTCCCGGCCGCGCTCCGGCCCCGTGAGACCCGAACGAATTTTTTTATTTTTTAGATTAATTGCTTTTTTATAATTTATTATACATAATTGCTCAGTTTATTAAAAAAATATTGGAGAAAGTTTGTAATTGATTGATTCCATGATAAGCAGCTGCTCGAACGAGTATAATATCACTCACTCTGGGTGAATCGTACATAGTACTATTCGATGAACTTTTATTAGATGCAGCACCAGTCTTTGGAGATGAATAAGATGTATCTGATGATTTCATATCATCAAACGATTCATCAGATGATAAATCATGTAGTTCAATCATTGCTATTGATAGGACAAATTTTATTACAGGTGTCAATTGAAGAAAATAACTGATAATTAGTTCTCGTTTCACCTTACAATGGAACCAAACAATAACTATTCAAGCTGCATATTGGTCAGTAATAAAGATATAAAGAAGAGCAAATAGACTGTTGTTGATAGGTTGAAAAAAATTAACCAGTCATTGTTTACTATTCGAATATACGTTAAAAAAAGCGATATCTGTTGCTGTTGGAAATTTTTCACGGTCTTCTATTCATCCCCGAAAAATGTCGTCCCCCGCCCGAACCCGTATCTCTTTGTCCCCGTCTGCCCGAAGTCCTCGTCTTTTTGTCTACGGTCGTACCCGCCCAGATCGTCAAATCACTGTCGGAACCCGAACCCGACTCGACCCGAATAAATTAAAAAATTTTCGTTCCCGACCCGCCCGTACCACGTGGCCCCGCAGGTCAATCCCGTGGACCGCACACCTCTGGTCGCTACCACAGTCTGCTCCAGGAAATGCTTTAGAAGAGATGACTGAATTCCTGAATCGATGACAGACCATAATGTAGTCTATTTGATTTCTCGTACGGTCTCCAGGGCTTTTCCATGTCCATAGTCTACGTGGGTGGTTCTTGAACCATGTATTAGTGATGACGAGATTATGTGATTGACACCAGGCTATAAGATTATCACCTCTCTCGTTTTTGGCTCCTAGACCAAAAGGTCCTACTGTGTTGCCAACTCTTTCGTTTCCCACTTTCGCATTGAAATCACCCATCACGTAGACGATGTCATTAGAGTTGCATTGTTTGTATGCTTTGTCTAGATCTTCATAGAAATCCGTGATTGAATCGTCATCATAGTTAGCTGTTGGTGCATATGCTTGGATGATGGAAATATTGAAAGGTTTACCGTAGAGCTTCATAAGAAGTACCCTGTCCGAAACCGCCCAGTAGCCTTTTATGCTTTTAGATGTTTGTTCGTCTAAAAGCATGCCTACTCCTCTCTCATGTTGATCTCCTCCAGAGTAGACTAAGGTATAGTCACCTGTTGCGAAGGATGCAGCTCCTGTCCATCTAACTTCGGACAGACCTAATACATTCAGCTGCAATCGTTTCATTTCCTTCTTTACATTTTCTAACTTCCCTTTTTGAAACATAGTTCTTACATTCCACGTTCCTATTCTAAACGAGTTCTTAACTTGGACAGTAGCCTGTTGACGATCGAGTGTCACCTGTCGGACATGACCATCTCTACCGAGCGAGGTGTTCTTAGACAGAACCCCGTTCACGCTGTTATCTAGACTGGAATTTTTGACGTTTATCATGTTGTGCTTGGGATTGTACAGCGGTGGTTTCCCCTTGCCTTCCGCCGGGTTGAATGGTTTTCTCCATTTGATGAATCGTTAACCATGGCTAACGCACTTCACCTTTTGTGGCTAAGGCTTGTAAAACTTAGTTCCAATGAACCTTGTTTCTGGCGGCCTATATTCGCCTTGTTTTTCTTGCTGTCTTTGGGCTTCTGTAGCATTTTATAGGGGTTTTGATGCCAGCCAAAACTCCACCACACCCTGCTAGCAAGAAGTCTGAATTGTCCGGGACTGCTTATTGGAACAATTGCTTGTTCTTATTCGCAGCTAACCATTCTACTAATGGCCGTTCCACTATCCGCAACCTGTGGACCCGCTTGGTAGCATTCAGCCTAGCCCCAAGACACCTTATTATATAGGTCTAAAATACTCTCATAGAAGCGGATAGATGCGTAAAGTATGAGAAAGAAAAATTTATATTCGAATATTAAGAGAAAACCAATGTTATATTATGGGGTCCGATTGGACCCTAGGTGGGAGTTTCAGGGTCAACAGTACTGAAGTGTATTAACCGAAAAAAAAAACAACGAAGACTATATTTTGTTTTGTACAAGTTAAAAAAATAGATTCAACTTGAAAAATCTTATTTTTTTGAATAAACGAGAAAAATTTACAACAGAATCCTCCCAACATGATCTATATAAACGGATGGCATTCGAAAGTTTTTGATGGCAACAAATAGGTATAAAGAAACGATGAAATTGTCAACACTCTTTTATTATTCTTGAGTAAGAAAGCGATCGACTCTGAAGTGACTAGGAAAGCAGCGCATGGTATTTTCTGTTCCCACAAATGACAATATTAACAGCACATTCTGATGTCAATGCTTCGTCAAGAAACGAAAAAATCGTTAGTATATTATCATAAATAGTCATCCGATGACGTCATATGTTTTTTTTTCTTGCGCGTTCTATTATTTTTACTTAGCATAACTCAATACGAACGCACATTGAAAAGAAATACTATAAGACTGCAATTCACATCGTTTGAAGTCGATTCATTTTTCGAAATTTTTCTTTCGGTGTCAACTGTGGGTAAGTAGCTTTCTTTCGTTAACACCAAATCTAGATGAGAAAAAATAAACCACGTTTACTCGACAATACCGTTAGTGTCAGCTTGCTTTAAGAAGTTAACATAAAACGCCATATTTATGTGAATGATACAGACTGGTGGACATATACAAATAGTCATTTTGTGATTGTAGGTGTAATTCAATTGGTGACAGCCATGAATCTGAAGATAATGTCGTTCAACATTGCTGCTTGTCGTGAACCATCTCGTGGTAGCGTGAGTGTAGCACGTACGATTACGCAAGAGCAACCAGACTTGGTCGCTCTGCAAGAAGTTGATAGATTTACACGTCGATCAGGTACCGAAATCGATCAGTCATCAGAACTTGCCCGTCACGCACAGTTTCCTCATGTATTTTACATTCCTTCGATGAACTTCGACGGAGGACAGTATGGAAATACTATTCTGTCACAGCGTCCTTTCGACACGGTCGCTCTGGTACAGCTCGATGGACGTGGTCAAGGTGAAACACGATCGATGGGGGTTGTTTCCGTAAAGATAGACGCTAATCAGCAAGTGTTCTTCGCTGTTATACATCTCGAACATGAAATCGTCAGTCTTCGAGAAAGGCAAGTGAAAGATGCGATTGAGTTCTATCGAAAAAATCACTTTCAAAACCAGCCATTCATTCTGGCTGGTGATTTCAACGACGAACCAAATAGTCAGACAGTTCAGTTTCTACTGACAGAAGGAGGCTTCCAATTACCGCTTGATCAATGTCCAAAAACATATCCAGCTGATAATCCTGCAATGACAATTGATTATATCTTTGCGAATGAGAAAGCGGCGGAAATGTTTGAAGTGAAGGCTTATCGAACATTGAACGTGAATATATCATCAGATCATGTACCAGTCATTTTGGAACTGAAGAAGAAGTGACGATTAGTCAGGCTAAGTTTCTCTGTTTTCTTTAATTTTATTAATAAATATTCGAGATTGCATGGATAAGGATAAAGTTCATAGGGCGATATTCTTGTGCAACATACACCAACACGTCTTTGAGGGCGTGTATGTGTGCACGATAGGTAAATTCATTCACCTTGCAAAGTACGAATTAATGTGCTTTTTTTGCATAGTTTAATACATTAAGAGATAATCATAATGTCATCGATTTTCTATTAGTTCGTCTTAATTTCCACATTGATAAAATATTTCGACAAGAAATGAACAATAATAACGATTTTTCTATTTTGCTCTGCTCTTGATAAATTCAAGGACAAATCTGCCCTTTTAGGAATATTATTGAACAAAACATGCATGCAGAACATTCAATTATTACACTTCGTAAACCTCAGTCGACTATGTTCTTTCTGTATTCATCTCATTCAGGTTTAATGAATGGGGAATAATGACTTGCGGTGCAATTTAATTGGCATTTCTTATGCAACATTTACATCAAAAGTTAAGAGAGTTTTGTAACTAAACCTATCCTTTTCTCGTTAAAGAGTTTCAGCTCTTAAAATTCCTGGAATGCTTGACGAAAGAACTTTATTAACTTACTGGGTTGCCTGTGCATTACTGTTGAGAATGATGAAAACATTTGAACATACGAATTCTCAATTATTTGCGTGCTTCAAACATAAATATTACAAGTGTTTGAGTACCAATAAATATATTCCTCGATCAGCAGCTTCACACGGAAAGTGTGATTCTCAAGCCGATGCGGTTCTTTATTGTGAAGATGAAGATACGTATAGCATCTTTATTCAATAAACTATTTCTTTTCAGACAACTTGAGATGGTTTTCAAGGGTTATATTCAATAACCATCGATGGAAGGAAATCACACAGATGAAACCGAATATGAATAATGGAAATGTGATGATATTTATACTCATCGTGATCCAATATGAAATAGTGCAAATGGAAAAGTTGAAATGAATTGTAACGGACAGCCCTCATTCATTAATTGTTCTTCAGATTCGCAAATGTGTGTTATATTAGACACGTATTCATTAACACGTTTACCGATTAGCCAATTTAATAATAAAAATAAAACCGATTGTGTTGGTGGTACTGGGGAGCGAATATTATGTCGAACTCCTTATAACAATTAAGATGGCAACCTTTATTGTACGATAAAAACTATAGGAAGGAAGTGTTGTGTGTTTCAATGGAGATAATGAACACTTCTGTCGAACATAGTCTTATTTTCCTGTACAACTGAACCGTTGTGGAGTACCCAATGCAGCATTATTTTCCGGTGTTGAAAGATTCTGATGTGATGCGTCACGTATGAAATGGAAACGAACAAAAAGATATTTTTTACGATGAATGAGTTCAATCCCTCAGCTGAAAATGAGATCAACGACAAGCTACAAACTCTTGTTATCCTTTGAGAGATTTATAAGCCAATTCCACTTCTCGATGTTCCTCGCTAACATCGCGATCTTGATCTACGTGTTTTGTTCAATAAATCGTCAAATTCTTATACAAGTACATGTCTTTGTCCTTCAAATTATTATAGTTCATAATGTCAATACTAAAATCGATGTATGAGTTTATTAATCCGATTTCAAACTCCGGCTCAATTCCGACCACCTCTATTTGCAATCTTAATTATGCTTATTGATAATACAAATCAACGAAGAATCCATTCTTAGGAACAATTTACTTATTTATCCATTCGAGATTGTTAAGTAAAATTCAATCTTCACTTACTTTATTCAGCTCGACCGAAACAAACGAATCAAACATGCGCAACCCATATTGATACCTGTGACAAACTTTCTCTTTCATGCATACCGCGAGGAAGTCTTCATTATCCTGTAAAATTATTCTTTTTACCTGTTCAGTGATTGACATTTATCGTCAATATTCCATCCGAATCTGATTATTCTTGTTCAAAATAAGAAATGTTTCCATGCAAAATGCGTCAACTATTTCCACAGTTCATTCGAACTTTTCAGATGGCAATGATTAGAAGTAAATGGAATCTTGTTTAGCCTCTTGTAAGTACACTATATTGTTCTGTTTCGTAAAGAAAACTTCTGTTGCACAACTCATGCACAATATAATAATCTTCGAAACCTAAAGAATTTTTTTCTAGTTATTTTTTCGATATTCATAAGGTTACGAATCTTCTACATATTTCCAAAAACGATAAAAAAAACATAGCTTCGACTAAGATGTGAGTTGGAACGATCAAAATCGGCAATACATAGAAGAATAAATCAACTGGAGGTTAAACTAAAATAGAAATAATATGCAAACAAATCTATCATTTATATCATTGCTTGATATAGTAATCAATGCAGCATGTTCTTATTTCCTTCAGATATGTCATTCTGCGTGCAAATTATCTGTATAATGCTTATGTAGTGAGGAAAACAACAGCATATCCGTTGTTAGTTATATGTATAAACAAATATTTGTCATCGTAAATGTATCGATAGGCTCAAATAGCACATTAGCCTTTTTCGCTTTCTTCAATCTTTTTGTAAACTTCATCAATATTACCTGACGATTAAATTATTACATA
>CAJNOJ010001056.1:0-10556 GCA_905250025.1 Adineta ricciae
GACAAATGGCTAATCGGTCTGATTCCTAAAAAGACCTCTGTATCCTATTCATTCCAGTTCTAGTGTGTGACATAGTGACATGATTCAGTTGAGCACTAGTAGCAATCGCAGTGCGTTTTTTCTCTTTCAAAGTCTCTGAATGTGTTCAGCATTCGGAAAAGTCTTTCAGAAAAGGGTCAGCGAATCCAAAGTATGGGCGTTACTTGTTTCGCAGTATGAAGAGTAATTCAAATGTGTAATTGGTGAGCATTAAGTGAAACGTAAAGATGTAGTTTTGCGTGTATGATGATACAGCATGAATTCGATGACTATCTAGTCCAAAATACAATGAGTTTATTAACAAGCTTGCCCGAAACGTTTTACAACAACTTCACTTTAACCCTGTTTTTCTGGTATACACTCTAAAAAAAAAGGTACTTTAACGAACCTAAATAGTTTTTCATTTTTCTACCTACCGATTTTAGGTTCAGAAAAGTGGGAAAGGTTCCGTGTTTCATCTACTCAACTTAAAAAAGTTCCGTAAGATTGAAAAGGTTCGTCAGCTTACAGACAAAGCCTCACAAAGGTTTTTTATGCGGTACAGAAAACCATTGATAGTTCCGTAACCTGTCTACAGAGCCATCAATAGTTCTGCAGTCTGAAGAGAGGTTTCCTGTATTTTCTACCAAACCATCTCTGGTTTCGCACGTCATCAGATGGTTCAGATGTTCTTTTACGAAACCATCAAAGGTTCCTCAGTTTTCAGAAAGTTCAGAGTGTTTCTGACCGAACCAAGCATGGCTTCGTATGAACACAAACGGTTCAGTGCCGTTCGCCCGAAACCATTTTTATGTCAGCTAATCCTTAAAAGTTCAGTCAGATTTCTCCGAAACCTCTAGTGGTTCCGTAAATTTTTCACTGATCCCACTTAGTTCCGTATAATTTCTACGAATCTTTCAAAGCTCCTAAAATTCCTAAGAAGTTTAGCACATATCCCACGGAACTGCTAGTAGTTCCGCATATTCTCAGCTGAACCAGTGACAGTTCACTTATATGTGCCGAGGTTTAGTACAGTTCATACGGAACTTTCTGTGATCGTATTGTTCTAACAAACGCTTCATTTCTATTATACAGAACCGTTTCTGATTCGGTAATTATAGCAAACGGTTACGCGCAAATTTGAAGAAACCTTAAATAGTTTCGCAAATTTAGGAAAGGTTCCGTACATCTGTTACGAAACTACCCGTGGCTTGGTATTACTCTGTAAGCATTCGCAGGAACTTTCTCAAACCATATATGGTTCAGAACTTTGTTGTATGGTTGAGTGCTAGTTTTCTTAAACCATCGTTGGTTCTACATTCCTGCAAATGGTTCAGAACACATTCTTGCAAACTATCACTGGTTTCCTAATCGTTTTTTATGGTTCAGTGAAACTCCTCCTGAACTGTCCATGCTTTCGAATTCCTTCAAATAGTTCGGTACCGATTTTCCCAAACTATCCATGGTTTGGCTCTGTCACACATGGTTCCGGAGCATTTTCATGAACTATCCATGGTTTTCAATTCTTCCCTCAGGTTCCGTACACGTTTTTCGAAACCAGTCATGGTGTCGAGTTGTGAGACAAGGTTCAGTAGAATTACCACTGAACTATCCATCCTCTCGTGTTGTCACACGTGGCCGAGTAGAAGTTCTCCTAATGACTATAGTGAATATGAATAGTCAACTGAGATAGGTTCTCAGTCATAGTCCATCTCTTATACGGATATAACTAGAGATGATTGTGAGGTCCCTGCTTCGGGTAGGAAATATATACTCTCTACGTATAGTAATATCGCAATACGATATCAATAAAGAGCTCAATAACGATCAAGAAAATCGCTAAATAATGAAAATATGCCTACCGTAATGTATAAAGAAATCAATATAAAGAAGATGATGAGGATGTTTATTGGGGAGGTAGTGAGTGCGAAACAAAGGAAACAGGAATCACACGAAAAATAGAGAGAAACAACTCTATATAAACCAGGCACAGAGAGAGAGAAAACAAAAAACCAAAACAAAGAAAAATGAAATAATATAAAAGAAAAAAGAAGAGAATATAATATATGATGATCACAGTGAGATCGTGAAGATCAAGACAAGATACATTCCACAGGAAAGAAAGAAAATATATGTATAGTGACTACACAATAATGTAGAAAAAGAGAGAAAAAGAAGAGAAGAGAACATATATGTATGTATATGAATACACGTATACATATAAATATACTATAAGTTGGCGTCGTAAAGAAGTGAAGACGCTAACAAGAACTTGATTTACTGTACAAATGGCATATAAAAATGACATGCGTGCCAATATATCGTTAAATACCATGACCGGTTTCGACCTTGCTCAAGGGTCTCATCAGGTGATTAGAAACGAACTACCACGACCGGCCTCTGGCCGTAAAAAAAAGTCTCTCCATAAGTTAATCTGAGCTGTTCTTGTTGTTTTTCTGGGATCGCTACCATTTTTATGAGCCATGATCGAGGATTATCGTGGAGTTTTCGACATGACTTCAGCACGAATTTAGTACCGGGTGAAAGAAGCACCTCATCTTCGGCGCTCTCAGTGATTAGGCGATAGGGTCGCATTGATTGGCTGGTATCCAAATAAATCTTGAAACGGACTGAGACCATATATCGATCCTTGATAGCTCCATTGCCGGAAAAAATATCGGCAACTGAAGCACTAAAAGTGGTCGAAAAGAAACTTCTGATCGATACCACTTCGCCTTTGCAGCGCCTGAGCTTGTCCAATTCAAATACGGTTATTTGCTGACCACGAAAGAGTGTTAACATAACGCTGTCTTCTTCTGATAATGAAGATTGTCTGAGACAATCGATTGTATGACTAATAACAGCTCGAATATGGTAGATCCTTTCAATTGAATCTTGTCGAAGAGTACGATTGATTATTCGATGAAAATCAGAGTCCTGTGTATAATATTTGAGAGCAAATCTAGGTTGATAATTGCGAGAAAATGTTTCAAAGCTTTCTCGTCTTCCATACTGGCCTTGCGACCATAGTGTGCTCAAAGTACTGAATGCTATAGCTTGAGAGCGAGATGAAATAGGAAGACGAGAAAGTATGAAATCACGAACCAAATTGGAATCATTTACAACATATATCTCCACGTAATGTGGAAACAAGTTGCTCTTAAAATGTTTCTGCCAACACCAGAATGTCGGTTCGAACTGACTGCACCAAATAACAATAGCATCATAATGTAAACAAAGACTATTTTCAAAGTGCATTCGACAACACCAAAATATAAGTTCTGACAGATTAAATCTAATGTAAATATCATCACAAAGAGGGGAAAAGCTACTTTCAAAGTGCGCCCGACAATACTCCAAGGAAACTTCAAATCTATCGAGACCAATAATAATAACATCATAGTGTACCAAAAAATCGTAAAATAGCACACGAAAGCAGCACAAGATAACTTCCAATCGATCGAGCATGCTATTAATATTATTCTTGGCCAAAACCAATCTCTTCGCGTAAAATTGTAGGTCGCACAAGATGTCACAGTTGTCGTACGGTTTGTACAAACAGAAAGTTCCATATGGAAATGATTCTCCTGTGTAAGATTGTCGAGTGAGTAGTTCTGGACCAATGGCGGAAGCCCGACAAAGTTGCAAGTAACCGCCATTGGCATTGCGCCAATACTGAGTGATAATGAAAGAACACATTGTGTATTGCCGAGAAAGAGGCCTAAAATAATTACAAAACAATACAAAACCATGAATTATCAAAAGATTTCTAAAAATAAGTCGTCTTCCAATGGCGTTCAGCTTATTCTAGTTATTGGTTGAATGGCAAAACAGGAATTGCAGATTTCTTTAATGATTGTTTAAGTTGAATGTCTGAGTACAATAGTTGCTAGTTTATCTATATATAAAGAAAAAAGTCTATTTGTCTGTTCACTATGCATTCGTTCTCTGAAACATCTGTGGTCATTAAACTTCTCATGATACTTGTCTAGGTACTCAGTAAAGGTCAACATGGGAGAGAGGTTCTGGGTTAAATTTCACTCAGTCTTGATGAAGTGTCACCTTCACGGAATTCGTGGGAAGTTCGGAGAACGTGGGGTGATCTTCAGATTATAACACGTATCGATTTCGAAAGGAGTTGGACTGGTGCTTAATCAGAGTCGCCTCTCTCGACTATACACGGTAGAGCACGTTGTGATGATCGACGCAAAACTTTTAAGTATACCTTCGCTTATATCTTCTGTCGTCCTCATAGAAATCTAATGTACAATATGAAAGTTTCTCTAGGGACCTCGGATATTTCTGTTGGCGTATATCCATAATTGCAAAAGAAACAGCAGAATATCGAGTAAAAGATATAGGAGCAAAGAGGGATGAGAATGTGTGTGTGGGTGAGCCGAGACGGCTTAGTGCGTATGAGTATACAAAATAGTACTCTTATCTCAATATCAGAGAGTGAAACAGACCTCACCTTCGAGGCCTATGGGCCTGTCCACTTTTTCCAAGCTGGTATGATTCGATAAAAGACTGCAAACTGGAAGTGTGCACAGGGCTACGAGTCTATTTTACTACTCAGGACTAATTTGGGTGCTAGAGACAAAAGTCACGATTATCAGACCGGTGGAAGTAACAGATTCTGACAGGCCAACAGGCCCAAAAATGTCCGAACCTCCGACTTTCACTGGTCTGATAATCGTGACTTTTGTCTCTAACACCCAGATTATTTCTGAGTAGTAAAATAGACTCGTAGCTCTGTGCACACTTCCAGTTTGTAGTCTTTTATCGAATTATACCAGCTTGGAAAAAGTGGACAGGTCCACAGGCCTCGAAGGTGAGGCCTGTTTCACTCTCTGCTCAATATCACATTCATCGTTACAACGTCGTTACGTGCTTAAGGACCTAAAGGAGATCTGCAGCTAGTCGAACTTGTTAAACTAAGATAACTTCAGCGACTTGCGGACCTCTTAGATTTACTCACCAGTTGAATAAAAAACTGCTCGTGATTAGGAGCGGCACATTTATTTTATTTTTAAAAGTAACTACTTTTTGATTTATAGATGCCAAACATTTGTCTGGTGCAATTCGTATATGAAAAAAAGAGTATAAAATTTTATTACTAAGTATTCGATAGCGATATCGTTGTTGTGTATGATAATGCTTTTTTTAATCGAGTAAAAGGTAGTTGCTTTTGAAAAGTAACTGTAAAGTGCCACCCCTACTCGAGATTGGCAAGCATTTTTATACATGCAATGAATTTTCCAACTGCTCCATGGAGATGAAAATAGCAATATGTCATATTATGACGATGATGACACTCATACAGCTTGTCCTTTTTCATAACGACTAGTTGGCTTTTTCCCGTGGAAAAAAGGTGTGCACCGGTTCGTTTCTTCTAATTGTATAAGAGAGTCAACTCCACTGTGCGCAAACGATGAAAAGAAAGAGAACAGTCTTCTCAACGCCGAAAAAAAGGCGTTATACGAAAGTAATCTGAAGGGTGTGAGTGAAGATGCATGAGTTTGAAAAAATAGAAGCAGAAAGAATGAAATATTAGAAATCCTTTTGATTTGCCCGCGAGACTATTCATTCAAAATATGAAAAATTTGTTCAAAAAGGTCATCAAATCAGAGTAGAACTAGAACCTACACCTTTCGATAACTAGTCGACTAGTGCGTACGATATATAAGCCCTCGATTCGATTTTTACCATGATTTATTCATTCAGATATGCATTCTAACGCTCATCCCACCGGTTTCAATTAGAACTCGATAAGCACAATCCATTTCAATTATTAAAATGTTGTGCCCCTGTTGCCTTTTCCCTCTATCTAACACCCAAACCACCCAGAACAGTAGTGAAAGTCATTAGAATATCCTCAAAATTTTGGTTAAAAATATTGTTCTGTCATTAAGATATTGAATTTTGAAATCAATCGCCGTTATGCATTTCGTTTTGTAAGAACCGGGAAACACAGACACTTCTTCTATATTCAATATCTCAGCGACACAACAATATTTTTAACCAAAATTTTGAGGATATTCTAATGACGACTGGGACTACTTGTGGCAAAATTTTCAGCTCAAAATTCCTATGTGTGACTTTTTGCTCACCTCATCCCCAACTGTCCAAAATTCAATAAAAACCATATAACTCGGCTCCAAGATCCTAGCGCCCCAAATCCTTTTAGGATTATACTAGTCCCAAATATCCCTATATGCATCCAAAATATCTGCTCAAAAGCGACTGGGCAGTCGGGACGGTTCCCTCGTCAGTTAACTGCAAGCTATACTGATACGTGCTTGTCGAATAAAATAAAATACCGAAAAGCATCTCTTTGCTTTATTATAGAAGCGATGAATAATCATGAGTAGTAGCATTACTCATTTAACGAACATTCCTGTAGAAAAAGTTTCCAACTTACAATCTTGTGAAGGTGAGGGTGAAGGTGTTTGGGTGACAGTGATGGTGAGGGCAAGTCGAGAAGCCGTGACTTCCTCGAGGTTGTGTGGGTATGGGTATTGGTGAAGAGAAAAGTATTATTTACACCTACACCCTCACCCACACCCACACCCTCACCCACACCCACCCTTCGAAAGGAGAAACAAGTTGTTAGCCCTTATAGTTTATTTCGATTAGAGATCTACTTATCAACACACACTAAATGTAAAAGAACATGCTCTATATATATTCGATCACATGGATATTCCCTTGGATATCATCATAAAAATATATCTGTCAGTCATATAAGAAATATTACTAGGCAAAGACCAAAGGAACAACATATGGATCATTCCTTACAAAACGTTGTAAGGAATATTTCATAATGACAGTATTAGGATCTGATCAAGAATCGGATCATAACATAACTTTGTTTCTAAGTTATTCTATGATGCATTTCGTCCTTGCTTGAGGGACTCATCCGGTAGGTTTAGGAGGAATAAATACTCTGCACAAGTTCAAGTAAAGACTCAAAGCGAATGTTTAGTTTTCTTTTGCGGAAAAGTTTTTATTCTTCTTTTCATGCGACTATATTCACTATGAATAGTAATTATTACAATGAAAGAAGAGTTTTTGAAGAGCTTTGAGTATATTTATGGTTTTTGTTCAGAGTGTAGTGGGCTGATTACAACGAATTTTATGTAGAATTGATTTTTGTCGTTGTGTCGAAACCATCGTAGAAGTCGGCAGTAAAGGTAAGGATGGTCTGGATCGAGCATATAATCGCAAATTATATTTTCAATTTGATCGAAAAGTTTGTCTTCCTGCCTGGTTGTTGAACGGGTTGTATGTTCTGGATCAGAACTAGTCTCAATATTCTTTTTATCTGGAATATTAAATTTTTTTCATTTATCTGTTTCATTTTGAGCGCATTGATTTTTCTCCTTTGTAACACTTAAACCAACTGACTTCAACCATTTGTCTATACTGTCATCATTCATAATAATAATATTATCATTTGATGGTTCAGTTATTAAAGATTTTTGAAATATTTCTTTCATCAATTGAATACTTAAAATTCTTCTATACAATCATTCGTTTAAACAAAAAAAACATATTTTTGTTAAGCAACATCTGTTCAAAAAATTTAAAAACATTACTTTCGCTGCCACGAGATTCCACTTCAATCTCATTTCTCAATATCGAATTCTCCACTAAAGGTCGACTTTCTCCTGCTTTTGTACACATAAACATTCGAAAATCTTGTTCAGCATTATAAACTTTCAAGTCAATGCATGATATAAGGTTTTCATTCATGTTATAAGCGAATAAATTACAAACATCTGCAACACTAAGTTCGATATATTCTAATTTACATTCGAGACAACCAAACCATTGTAATCGAATACATGCGAATAGGTCGATTAATTCTAATAAATCATGTTTGTTATCCACTTGTTTATCATTGAAATTTCGATTATAAACACACTTATGTTTGAGAGTACGTATTAAAATAAAGCGGAGAATTTCTTTGACAAATGGATATAATGAATGAGTATTAAAGAAACGAATTCTACTATCACTAAGAATTATATGATGGCTCTCTTTGTCAAACGATGACGAGCTTAATAATACAATATCATCTTCTAATACATTCTCCTGATTAGAGATCATTCTTATCATATTGTTAAACAATTTTTGTATGGCCAATAAGGCTTGTGTAACATTTATCATCATATTCTTCTCTGTCCGATGATATTCAAAATCCAGATAAAACTTGACATTATCTCCACGACTAATATGTTCATATAAAGATCACTTTTTAACTGGAATCTTTTCTATCAATTTGAATAAATCTTCGAAATTGACACAGGTATATTGTCGTTTTTTATTCTCTAATTCAATTGAAATTCGGTATTCATTATATTCTAAGCGACGTTTTGGACAAAAGATAATTTTCCAGTGTATTTCATTGTCCGGCAAAACAGTCTGAACATCATTATTTCTGTATACCATCGTATGTGGATTTCTGAAATCTTTCTTTCGAAACTGTACTACTCTACTAAAAATTGTCGCAAAAACAACAAATAACCAAATAATAACTATAGCGGTTTTTTTAAAAAATGTTCTTATCGCTAAAAAAAAGCGGTATACATTCAATTATGAGTTCATATAAAAACAAAAAACGCAAATTTGATATTGAAGATGTCAATGAACTATTAGAAAAAAATATCGAACTTGCTTCACATATACATGTCGATATTGATAAATGCATCCATCCAACAATATTAAAATGGTTGCAAAATTATGATCAAGTCACAAGTGCATAACTATTAAGTCTGTATTATGCTATTATGACTACAATAGCTCATCTTTCAATGGAAAGCACAATTCTACAATGGAATCAAATCCCTCGATATTTCAATTTATATTCCATCATTCTAGGTTATTCTGGTAGGATGTTTCTCTTAATACTATCATTAATTTAAATTGACTTGATTGGATAGGTGTAACAAAAAGTGGATGCATTCGTGAATTCAGAGAAGCATTAGAAGAATTGTATGACTTTCTCTCTAACAACAACATTGGTAGTCTAACTACTGCACACTCAATGCTTGATAAATTTACAGAAGCTGGGTTTCTTGATCAAGTAAAAACAAATCAATAAACCAATACATTCTATATTCTTTTCTCATAAATATAGTTACAACAATCAACAAATGCCATCATCATTCAAGAAGAAATTGATGTTGCTTTAAAACAAATGAATGTTTTTGATAATGACGCACCGGATTCAAATCGTCAGTTGTTCTGTCAATTACACTAGGGGGAAAGGGCAGACTTGAAGTAGAAAAGTACAGCAAAGTACAAAAGTAGTTCAAAGTATAGGAAAGTAGCTCCAAGTATAGGGAAGTAGCTCAAAGTAGCTAAAAGTACTTGGAAGTATGGCAAAGTACTTACAAATTACGACAAGTTACGTAGAAGTACTTCAGAAGTACGCGAAAGTACTGTAAGTAGCAACAAGTACTTAATATGCACTTTGATATCTAGATTCATATGGAAACAAAATTAGATGACATAGGAAAAACATCGAAGATCGCTATATTCACTTTAAATTGAGAATAGTCTCGAGTAAAACATTAAAAATAGTCGAACAAAGGACGGGTGGACTATGTGTACAGAATGGTATCAAATAAAAGTTTCCATAATGGAAACTTTTATTTGATACCATTTTGTACACAAAGCCTACCCGTCCTTTTTATAGTAAGCCCGACTCCGAATCCAGAAATTTTCCTTTTTCTAGCTCCAGCTTCAATTCCTCTGGAGTTGGAGTCGGATTTAAATTTCGAAGTCAAATTTCGATCTCTAATATTGAGCCATTTTAGGTGCGTAAGTACTTGAAAGTATTGCAATTACTTAAAGTAGCGTAAAGTAGCTTAAAGTAGGTGCAAGTAACGTAAAGTAACTCAAAGTACTTTAAAAGTACTGTGAAGTAGCTGAAATTAGCGCGAAGTACTTAAAAATTACGTCAAAGTACAAAAGTCTGCCCTTTCCCCCTAGCAATTACATGACGGACTCAATATGCGGAAGAAAACGAAAGGTTATCAACAAAAAATAAGAAATGCGCGAATGACCATTTGTGGTAACAGTACTGGTGTTTTACTATCACCAGTATTACAAGACTTTCTTAAACATGTAATGACAGATGGTGTAATCGTACGTTGTCCGTTTCTCGTATTATCAAAGCGTCCATATCTACATCAACACCATATCGATCCAAACCTAACTTTACCATCTGTTACTCAAATGTTAATGACAGTTTTTCTCAAGGGGGAAAAAGCACTTGGTGAGTTTTTGAGTTAAAATGAGTTAAGGTGAGTTAAAGTGAGTTAAGGTGAGTTAAAGTAAGTTAGAGTGAGTTAAAGTGATTTAAGTGAGTTACACTGAGTCAATGTGAGTTAAACTGAGTTCATGTGACTTAAAGTACTGCAACTCACTTACTGTTATGAATAAATTTCCAGGGCCTTGCGCAACTCTGTCCTCGCATTCAGTAAACAGTTGAAGTATAGGATTATATTAGTGAAACTATTGATAAAAGC